>CAKALS010000407.1:82500-97746 GCA_916701275.1 Sebastes miniatus | reverse complement strand
CTCAGTCCTCCGTCCGTCCTCCGGTCTCTGCTGGTTTTTCCTCCCAGTTCAGTTCAGCCGCTGGAACTTGACGAATGCTTAATGAGCTCCCACAATGCTCTGCTGCTGTGGTCAGACAGAGGACGCCCTGTCACCACGCTGCCGGCGCTCTCGTGAGAGTCAGCTGACCTCTGACTGTGTGAGAGAACGGTCCACTTGTATGAAGAAGAGTATGTCAGCGATGTGAAACCAGTTATTCTGGACGGATTTATGACAATACAAAAACACATTTATATTATCAACACAGTTAAATATACGGTAATATTCACAGTAATAAATATACGGTAATATTCACATTAATAAATATACGGTAATAATTACGGTAATATTTACATTAATATTTACATTAATAAATATACGGTAATATTTACAGTAATAAATATACGGTAATATTTACATTAATAAATATACGGTAATATTTACATTAATAAATATACGGTAATAATTACGTTAATATTTACATTAATAAATATACGGTAATATTTACAGTAATAAATATACGGTAATATTCACAGTAATAAATATACGGTAATATTTACAGTAATAAATATACGGTAATATTTACATTAATAAATATACGGTAATATTTACGGTAATAAATATACGGTAATATTTACATTAATAAATATACGGTAATATTTACAGTAATAAATATACGGTAATATTTACATTAATAAATATACGGTAATATTTACAGTAATAAATATACGGTAATATTTACAGTAATAAATATACGGTAATATTCACAGTAATAAATATACGGTAATAATTACGTTAATATTTACATTAATAAATATACGGTAATATTTACGGTAATAAATATACGGTAATATTTACAGTAATAAATATACGGTAATATTCACAGTAATAAATATACGGTAATATTTACGGTAATAAATATACGGTAATATTCACGGTAATAAATATACGGTAATATTTACAGTAATAGATATACGGTAATATTTACGGTAATAAATACACAGTGATATTTACAGTAATAGATATACGTTAATATTCACAGTAATAAATATACGGTAATATTCACAGTAATAAATATACGGTAATATTCACAGTAATAGATATACGGTAATATTTACGGTAATAAATATACGGTAATATTTACGGTAATAAATACACAGTGATATTCACAGTAATAGATATACGTTAATATTTACATTAATAAATATACGGTAATATTTACAGTAATAAATATACGATAATATTCACAGTAATAAATATACGGTAATATTTACAGTAATAAATATACGGTAATATTTACAGTAATAGATATACGGTAATATTCACGGTAATAAATATACGGTAATATTCACGGTAATAAATATACGGTAATATTCACGGTAATAAATATACGGTAATATTTACAGTAATAAATATACGGTAATATTCACGGTAATAAATATACGGTAATATTTACAGTAATAAATATACGGTAATATTTACGGTAATAAATATACGGTAATATTTACAGTAATAAATATACGGTAATATTCACGGTAATAGATATACGGTAATATTCACGGTAATAGATATACGGTAATATTTACGGTAATAAATACACGGTGATATTTACAGTAATAGATATACGTTAATATTTACATTAATAAATATACGGTAATATTTACAGTAATAAATATACGGTAATATTCACAGTAATAAATATACGGTAATATTTACAGTAATAAATATACGGTAATATTTACAGTAATAAATATACGGTAATATTTACAGTAATAAATATACGGTAATATTTACAGTAATAGATATACGGTAATATTTACAGTAATAAATATACGGTAATATTTACAGTAATAGATATACGGTAATATTTACAGTAATAAATATACGGTAATATTTACAGTAATAGATATACGGTAATATTTACAGTAATAAATATACGGTAATATTTACAGTAATAGATATACGGTAATATTTACAGTAATAAATATACGGTAATATTTACGGTAATAGATATACGGTAATATTTACAGTAATAGATATACGGTAATATTCACGGTAATAAATATACGGTGATATTCACAGTAATAGATATACGGTAATATTTACGGTAATAAATACACAGTGATATTTACAGTAATAGATATACGTTAATATTTACATTAATAAATACACGGTAATATTTACGGTAATAGATATACGTTAATATTTACATTAATAAATACACGGTAATATTTACGGTAATAAATATACGATAATATTCACGGTAATAGATATACGGTAATATTTACGGTAATAAATATACGGTAATATTTACGGTAATAGATATACGGTAATATTTACGGTAATAAATATACGGTAATATTCACGGTAATAAATATACGGTAATATTTACGGTAATAAATATACGGTAATATTCACGGTAATAAATATACGGTAATATTTACGGTAATAAATATACGGTAATATTCACGGTAATAAATATACGGTAATATTTACGGTAATAAATATACGGTAATATTCACGGTAATAAATATACGGTAATATTTACGGTAATAAATATACGGTAATATTTACAGTAATAAATATACGGTAATATTTACGGTAATAAATATACGGTAATATTTACAGTAATAGATATACGGTAATATTCACGGTAATAAATATACGGTGATATTCACAGTAATAGATATACGGTAATATTTACGGTAATAAATACACGGTGATATTTACAGTAATAGATATACGTTAATATTTACATTAATAAATATACGGTAATATTTACAGTAATAAATATACGGTAATATTTACAGTAATAAATATACGGTAATATTTACAGTAATAAATATACGGTAATATTTACAGTAATAAATATACGGTAATATTTACAGTAATAGATATATGGTAATATTTACAGTAATAAATATACGGTAATATTTACAGTAATAGATATACGGTAATATTTACAGTAATAAATATACGGTAATATTTACAGTAATAGATATACGGTAATATTTACAGTAATAGATATACGGTAATATTCACGGTAATAAATATACGGTGATATTCACGGTAATAGATATACGGTAATATTTACGGTAATAAATACACGGTGATATTTACGGTAATAGATATACGTTAATATTTACATTAATAAATATACGGTAATATTTACGGTAATAAATATACGATAATATTCACGGTAATAGATATACGGTAATATTTACGGTAATAAATATACGGTAATATTCACGGTAATAGATATACGGTAATATTTACGGTAATAAATATACGGTAATATTCACGGTAATAAATATACGGTAATATTTACGGTAATAAATATACGGTAATATTCACGGTAATAAATATACGGTAATATTTACGGTAATAAATATACGGTAATATTCACGGTAATAAATATACGGTAATATTTACGGTAATAAATATACGGTAATATTCACGGTAATAAATATACGGTAATATTTACGGTAATAAATATACGGTAATATTTACAGTAATAAATATACGGTAATATTTACGGTAATAAATATACGGTAATATTTACAGTAATAGATATACGGTAATATTCACGGTAATAAATATACGGTAATATTCACAGTAATAGATATACGGTAATATTTACGGTAATAAATACACAGTGATATTTACAGTAATAGATATACGTTAATATTTACATTAATAAATATACGGTAATATTTACATTAATAAATATACGGTAATATTTACATTAATAAATATACGGTAATATTTACAGTAATAAATATACGGTAATATTCACAGTAATAAATATACGGTAATATTTACAGTAATAAATATACGGTAATATTTACAGTAATAGATATACGGTAATATTTACAGTAATAGATATACGGTAATATTTACAGTAATAGATATACGGTAATATTTACAGTAATAGATATAGGGTAATATTTACAGTAATAGATATACGGTAATATTTACAGTAATAAATATACGGTAATATTTACAGTAATAGATATACGGTAATATTTACAGTAATAAATATACGGTAATATTCACAGTAATAAATATACGGTAATATTTACAGTAATAAATACATGGTAATATTTACAATAATAAATATACGGTAACATTTACAGTAATAAATATACTGTAATAATTACAGTAATAGATATATGGTAATATTTACAGTAATAAATACATGGTAATATTTACAATAATAAATATACGGTAACATTTACAGTAATAAATATACTGTAATAATTACAGAAATAAATATACAGTAATGTATATACTATAATATTTACAGTAATAAATATACGGTAATATTTACAGTAATAAATAAACGGTAATATTTACAGAAATAAATATACAGTAATTTACTGTATATTTACATTCATTAATATACGGTCATATTTACAGTAATAGATATATGGTAATATTTACAGTTAGAAATATAGGGTAATATTTACAATAATAAATATACGGTAATATTTACAGTAATAAATACACGGTGATATTTACAGTAATAGATATACGGTAATATTTACAGTAATAAATATACGGTAATATTCACAGTAATAGATATACGGTAATATTCACAGTAATAAATATACGGTAATATTTACAGTAATAAATACATGGTATTATTTACAATAATAAATATACGGTAACATTTACGGTAATAAATATACGGTAATAATTACAGAAATAAATATACAGTAATGTATATATTATAATATTTACAGTAATAAATATACGGTAAAATTTACAGAAATAAATATACGGTAATATTTACAGTAATAAATATACTGTAATTTTTACATTAATTAATATACGGTAATATTTACAGTAATAAATAAATGGTAATATTTACAGAAATAAATATACAGTAATATACTGTAATATTTACATTCATTCATATACGGTAACATTTACAGTAATAAATATATGGTAACATTTACAGTAATATTTACAGTAATAGATATATGGTAATATTTACAGTTATAAATATACAGTAACATTTACAGAAATAAATATACAGTAATATACTGTAATATTTACATTAATTAATATACGGTAATATTGACATTGATAAATATACGGTAATATTTACAGAAATAAATATACAGTAATATTTACAGTAATAGATATATGGTAATATTTACAGTAATAAATATACGGTAACATTTACAGTAATAAATATACGGTAATAATTACATAATATTGACATTAATAAATATACTATAATATTTACAGTAATAAATATACGGTAAAATTTACAGAAATAAATATACAGTAATATACTGTAATATTTACATTAATTAATATACGGTAACATTTACAGTAATATTTACAGTAATAAATATACAATAATATTACAGTAGTAAATATGCAGTAATAAATATACAATAATATTTACAGTAGTAAATATACAGTAATATTTACAGTAGTAAATATACAATAATATTACAGTAGTAAATATACAGTAATAAATATACAATAATATTACAGTAGTAAATATACAGTAATAAATATACAATAATATTTACAGTAGTAAATATACAATAATATTTACAGTAGTAAATATACAATAATATTACAGTAGTAAATATACAGTAGTAAATATACAATAATATTTACAGTAGTAAATATACAGTAATATTTACAGTAATAAACAGACCAACATAATAAATTATTACAATAAAGTAATTACAGTATGGACAATTACATTTATAGATAAATAAGTTTTTTCTTTGTTTATATAAATTGTTGAGACTAAATTAGAAATCTTTGTCAAACCAAAGAATGAACGGATTAATGGAGAGAATAACTGACAGTCAGAAGAGACGACAACGGAGACAGTTGTTAGGCGCAGGCGGAGGGAGGACGAGGTCGTTGACCTCAGCTGCACGTTTCCGTAACAACCAGCAGAGACGAGGTTTCACTTCCTGATGAGAGAGAGAGAGAGAGAGAGAGAGAGAGAGAGAGGTTTTGTAGTGTTAGATGTGTTGCTCACTGCCGTTCAGGGAGTCAAACCACCACCCGGGGTCAGTGTGAGGAGGGAGGGAGGGAGGAGGGGGGTCGGGGATCTGAACCAGCATCCTCCCCCCCCGCAGCAGGAAACAGAAGCTGTCACGGCGTCACGCTTCGTATCCGGAGCTTCTTGGAAACAGATTTTCTTGTCGGAGGCAGGAAGGAACGTTTGGTCACGTTTGTTTGTTAAAACTCTGGTTGACTTCCTCCCAGAGACGCAGCCAGTCAGCTGAGAAACAAACGCCCCTCAGCCGGGTGGAGTTAACCGCGTCACACCTGGTTCACATCTAACAGCTCAGAGTGCTGTTGTTTCTGGTTGCCCGTGGTAACGTCTTGTGGCGTCACGATGACGTGGCCGTTGTTCGTCTCCACGGGGCTCGGCAGTGACGGTTGCCAGGTTGCTGTTGTCAACCATTTTGGGAAATTGGCAACGAATGCTTGGCCTTTGGTTGCCGTCAGTGGCAACAAGTTTAATAGTGGCGACAGGAAACCGTCAAACGTTTAATAAATACATCTTAATTTCTTATCTTACATACAACCATATTTTCAGTTTCCTGTCTGGTGACCTGTCTGGTAACCTGCCTGGTGACCTGCCTGGTGACCTGTCTGGTAACCTGCCTGGTGACCTGTCTGGTAATCTGCCTGGTGACCTGTCTGGTAACCTGCCTGGTGACCTGCCTGGTGACCTGCCTGGTGACCTGTCTGGTAACCTGCCTGGTGACCTGTCTGGTAATCTGCCTGGTGACCTGTCTGGTAACCTGCCTGGTGACCTGCCTGGTGACCTGTCTGGTGACCTGTCTGGTGACCTGTCTGGTAACCTGTCTGGTGACCTGTCTGGTGACCTGTCTGGTAATCTGCCTGGTGACCTGTCTGGTAACCTGCCTGGTGACCTGTCTGGTAACCTGCCTGGTGACCTGTCTGGTAACCTGTCTGGTAACCTGCCTGGTGACCTGTAGATCAGCTGGTTTCAGTCTTTTCTCTTTCTTTTGTTTCAGGAATCGACTTTAAAATCAGAACGATCGAACTGGACGGGAAGAAAATCAAACTTCAGATCTGGTGAGTTTGATCGACACGTCATGAATCTATCAGTGAGGATCAATACATGCCGATCAGTGAGGATCAATACATGCCGATCAGTGAGGATCAATACATGCCGATCGGTGAGGATCAATACATGCTGATCAATAATGTGTCTGATGTCCCTGCAGGGACACGGCGGGTCAGGAGCGGTTCAGGACGATCACGA
Organism: Sebastes miniatus; assembly: GCA_916701275.1. NCBI lineage: Eukaryota > Metazoa > Chordata > Actinopteri > Perciformes > Sebastidae > Sebastes > Sebastes miniatus. The sequence continues at coordinate 90,449 of CAKALS010000407.1, read as the reverse complement.
CGGCCTATTATAGAGGAGCCATGGTAAGACACGCCCCCTCCTGCTTCCCTCTCTGCTATTGGACGGATGATGTGTCAATCATTCCTGTGCTGATGTCACAGCGTGTGTCACTTCCTCTGCACTCACTTCCTGTCTGCTGTGTTCCAGGGCATCATGCTGGTTTATGACATCACCAACGAGAAGTCCTTCGATAACATCAGGAACTGGATACGCAACATCGAGGAGGTACGCCACGCCCACCCTCTGACATCACACCCATCACATGACATCATCACATGACATCATCACATGACATCACACCCATCACATGACAATCATCACATCACATCCATCACATGACATCATCACATGACCTCATCACATGACCTCATCACATGACATCACACCCATCAGATGACATCATCACATGACATCATCACATCACAATCATCACATCACACCCATCAGATGACATCAGATGACATCATCACATGACATCACATCACAATCATCACATCACACCCATCACATGACATCATCACATGACATCATCACATGACCTCATCACATGACATCATCACATGACCTCATCACATGACATCACACCCATCAGATGACATCATCAGATGACATCATCACATGACATCATCACATTACAATATCACATCACACCCATCACATGACATCATCACATGACATCATCACATGACCTCATCACATGACATCATCACATGACCTCATCACATGACATCATCACATGACCTCATCACATGACATCACACCCATCAGATGACATCATCACATGACATCATCACATCACAATCATCACATCACACCCATCACATGACATCATCACATGTGCGAGCGCGGGGATGTGTCACGACACGTGAAAAGTGAAGTGACCGAAGCTTCAAAGGCGCCGTCACGGCTCATCTACAAGTCAGTGCTGCCATCTGGTGCATCCAGTATACGCACGCAGCTCTCACTGGGGTTCTACCGGGAGCGGATGGTTCTACCAGGACCGGATGGTTCTACATGGACTGGATGGTTCTACGTTGACCGGATGGAGGACCGGATGGTTCTACATGGACCGGATGGTTCTACATGGACTGGATGGTTCTACGTTGACCGGATGGAGGACCGGATGGTTCTACATGGACCGGATGGTTCTACCAGGACTGGATGGTTCTACGTGGACTGGATGGAGGACCGGATGGTTCTACCAGGACCGGATGGTTCTACGTGGACTGGATGGTGGACCGGATGGTTCTACCAGGACCGGATGGTTCTAGGTGGACCGGATGGTTCTACCAGGACCTTTACTGGAGAGAGTGACGTGATAGTTGTGAGAAAATGACGTGCAGAGTTAATGAGACCCGGCGTCGGTGTTACGTAACATCCAGTTTTCATATTAAATGTTGGACTACAGACGGGTCATGTGACCTCGACCGTAACGGGTCATGTGACCATGACCGTAACGGACTCCATGTTTGTTTCAGCACGCGTCTTCAGACGTGGAGAGAATGGTTCTGGGAAACAAATGTGACATGAACGACAAGAGACAAGTGTCCAAGGAGAGAGGAGAGAAGGTCTGTTCATTTCTAAATACTATATATTAATAAGAAACTGTATTTACACTACAGCAGCGTTAGGAAGTGCTTTAAAATGAGACGAATCAAAACAAGAAAACAAATCAAATAATGAAACTTAACTAAATAAATGATCAAAGTTATTTTACAAAGTCATTTAATAGAAAATATAATATAAATAATAATAATAATAATAAAAGTACAGTATTATAAAAGGACTTTGCATCTAATGTGAAGTTCTTTTTTATTTAAAAACATTACACTTTGATCAATCATATCGCAGTCCCAGTTATTAGAGCCAATAACGAGCTGGAGACTTTATTGATCATCTGAAAATGCAACTTCACTTTTAGCTTTTTCTTCTTTTCTTAATACAAACCGACGTCTTTACAACGTTTCTATATTTTCCAGAGTGATGAATGAACTCAGATGTTGAGTCGTCTCCTGTGTTGAATATTAACGTCTCAGTTTAACTTCGTCTCTCCTCGTTCAGCTGGCGATCGATTACGGCATCAAGTTTCTGGAAACCAGCGCCAAGTCGAGCATCAACGTGGAAGAGGTGAGTCACGACTCGTCACTTTACTTCACCTCGTTACGTAATAAATAACAAAATAAAAGCATCCAGATGTGAATGTGATGTCTTTCTCCTCCGCAGGGCTTCTTCACACTCGGCAGAGACATCATGACCAGACTCAACAGAAAGATGGTGACTTTATTAAAAAAGACAGAAAGACAGAGACGTTCACAAAGCAACCGTCAGCCGAGAGGAAATATTATTTCAATAATAATCCTTTTATCCAGACAGATGTCATACTATACTACGACTTTTCACCAAGAAAAGTCATAAGAAAGTATGTCGTAAGAATTCATGAGAAAAAATTCTTAGTATAGTATGTTGAAAAAATGAATGAAAAAAAGTCATATTATAGTATGTAAAAAAAATTCATGAAAAAAAATTCTTAGTATAGAATGTCAAAAAAAGAAAAAAAAATTCATAGTTTATGTTGAATAACGTAAAAAGTCGTAGTATAGTATATGTTTGTGTATATATATGTGTATATATACACATATATATATATATATATATACATAGTATATAGTATATCATAATGAATGACAATCTTGACCTTTGACCTTTGTTTCCTCCAGAACGACAACAACCCGTCAGGTGGAGGCGGGCCGGTTAAAATCACAGAGTCTCGCTCCAAAAAGAGCTTCTTCAGGTGTTCGCTGCTGTAGCTGCTCAGACCTCCTCCTCTTCCTCCTCCTCTTCCTCCTCCTCATCCTCCTCCTCTTCGTCGTGGTCTTCTGGCTGATGCAGGACGGAGCGCCGCTCTCTTCTTCTTCTCCTCCTCCTCCCGGTTTTAACTCTGCCGTTGCTTCAGCAGGTGAAGAAGACTCGGCAGCACGATGAAGGTGTTTCTAAAGAAAGAGAGTGGAAGTGATGATGATGATGATAACGATGAAGAGCAGAGGACATTCTTTTTTTTTATTTTTATATTTTTACCAAAGCTATGAAGTCGTGGCGATGTCTCACTCTGATGTGTTTTCATATTAACGTTTCATCATCATTTAATGCTGCAGCAGAAAACACAGTTTATTACAAACTAAAACTTTATGACCAAAGACTGAAGATTAACGTCGGAAACATTTCACGTTATAATCGACGGAGGTGATTGTTACGGTTTTATATATATATAGTTATAATCAGTCAGGTTATTGACACATTTAAAGAGACGTTTCTATTTGTGAGAACGGAGAGGAAACATGCTCCGTTACATCAACTAATTTGAGCTTCAAAATTAATCAAATTAATAACTTTTTAAATAAAGTTTTTACTATCACAGAGTTAATCATACGTCTGCATGAGTTAACAGAATATAATATAAAAAGATTAACTCATTAATAAATTGATTTAATCGTTAACGTTTCATCATTTCAGAATTTAACTCAAAAGAACTAATAGAATCGTTTCATGTTGCATCGTTTAAATTCACTTTTTAAATGTGTCAATAAATCAAATCATCAATAATGAATCACTGAATTGATTCTGTTCCTTCTCGACTCAGAAAACAAACTAATATTAGTTATCTCTGATAATAATCACGTTTATTGATCTGCTGCACTTTGTTAGTTAAATGTCTCTTCAGTCGTCTCCGTTTGTCTCCGATGTTGAGTATTACAAGTATTACAAGTATTACAAGTATTCAAAGTCTTAAAGCTGCTCATGAAGGAACTGAATCACGGAACGGTTTTAAACTAAAGTGATAAAAATGAAACGTTAAAATCTGACCAATCATTAATCAGACTGTGAGGCGTTCACTGTCTCCTGTAAAACACAGCGTCTGTGAGCTCCCGTTTGTGTTTTTAATCAAAGATCTGAAGTTATCGATGCTTTTCTATATTTTGTATTTCTTCTCGTTTCTTTAACGCCGACGAGTCGACGTGATTTTATTTTTTAACATTCAGATGAATTTTTTTATCCAACTGCTTGTTTGAATTCTTATTTTTGTATAAATCTTAAAAAAGTTTTATTCAGAGTTCAGTCGGTTTTATGACTTTAATCTTTTACAGTTTCATTTCTCTCATTTATAAATTACACTTAAAGCAAAATAAATACAGAATTATATTTTCTTTTTAAATCTTTAAATAATAAATTAATAATTGACCTATAAAATAAAATGATTAAATGTTTCGGGAACAAACGAGACATAAATAATTAATTAACAAAAAGTTACATTAAAATGTTTTTCATTATTTTTTATTTCATTTGAAAAAATAATTATTAATTAGTTATTTTAATTATTTTATTTGTGTATTTTTTGTTTGAAATCATTCTCAGATTGTTTTTTAGTGTTTTTGTTGTTCAGATGTTGACTGAAGAGAAGTTTCAATATCTGACGTGTTAAACGGTGTTTTGTTTACAGACTCACTGCAGCAGTATTATTATTATTATTACAATAATAATAATAATGATTATTCAGTTTTAATAATAATTATAATAATAATAATGATGATTATTATTATAATCATCATTATAATAATCATAATAATCATTATTATGATTATCATTATTATTATAATAAGCATTATTATCATTATTATAATGATTATTTTGATTATTATTATAATCATAATAATTATTCTGATTATAATAATTTTTATTATTATCATTATTATTATTATAACATTATTATAATAATGATTATTGTAATAATCATTATTATAATAATCATTATTTTCTATTAATCTCCAGCTGCACTTTATGTTCTGTGTGTTTGTGCTTCTGATAAAAAAAGGTGCTTTAACAGACTTCCTGTCTCTGATCAATACTGACAGTTTAAATGTATTAATTAATTTCAGGTTCCTTTATTAATAATTCATCAATCATGTTTAATCCTGAACTCACCTTCTGACTGATTAATCAATAACTGATCCTGATCAGCTGTTCGTGTTCCTGATGAACTAATTTTCTTCCTCGACTTCGATGTTTATTCACATTCAACTTTTCTTTAACTCAAAGAGATAAAACAATAATCAATCAATCAATCAATCAATAAGGTTGAAAAATGAGAAAAAAAACGTCTTAATCAAACAAGAAGTAAACAGGAAGTCAAATAAAACTGAAGTTTGAAGCCTAAATATATTTCAGGGATCAGCTGTTATTGTTTATATAAAAACTAATCAGCTGATCAATACCTGATCAATAACTGATAATGATTGTTTTGCTGTTAAACGTGGTGTTTTGTTTATAAATTCTGTTTAAACTCTTTTAAAGATGTTTTTTGTTTTGATTTTTAACATCGCTATGCAACAATACATTTATTAACATTCATAGCTTTTGATCAGATAATCAGATGTATTGATTATTATTATATTGATACGGAGCTGCATGAAGGAACATTTATGAGAAAAGTTTCACTTCAATCTCAGATTTGTTTTTCTTTTCACAGCGAGTCATAAAAACATGATTTCTTTATTAAACATTTTATATTTGTGAGTTTGATTATTCCTGATTGATCGAGTCGATCGAGTCGATCGGAGGACGTCGATTAACAGAAGAAATATTGATTAACATGAGAACGAGAACAGATGAAGGCTCCGATCAGGAACCGGATGTTTAAATCAATAAATCAATAACTAAATCAATAAAGTGACGACTCGGTGTGAAAACGTTTCAGTTGAAGAAAATAAAAGAAGCTTTTATTGTGAAATGTTTCTAATGTTGGAACCACTGCAGTGACCTTTGACCTCTGTACATCCACTTCCTGCTCTGTGATGTCATAGCTGTGTCAGCTGATTGTAAAATAAACAACTTTTTCTATCAGCTGTTGGTCTGATCGATCAATCGGTTCATTGATGAGCTGATCGACAGGAAATTAATCAATTACCTTCCTTCCTCTCCTTTCCTCTTTCACACCCTTCTCGCCTCCTTTCCTTCACTACCTCCTTCTTTCCTTCTCTGGTCTCATGAGAAAACTTTTTTAAATTTAATTAATTATTTTCTGGTTTTTTTTAAATAATTATTCTCAGTTTTCAGTCAGTTTGGTTAAATTATATTATATTATGTTATGTTATATTAAGTTATGTTATATTATGTTATATTATATTATGTTATATTATGTTATGTTATATTATGTTATGTTATATTATATTATGTTATATTATATTATATTATATTATATTATGTTGTTATATTATTATATTATATTATTATATTATGTTATGTTAAGTTATATTATTATATTATATTATGTTGTTATGTTATATTGTTATATTATATTGTTATATTATATTATGTTATGTTATATTATATATTATGTTGTTATATTATTATATTATATTATGTTGTTATATTATATTATGTTATGTTATATTATTATATTGTTATATTATATTATTATATTATGTTATGTTATATTATTATATTATATTATGTTATATTATATTATTATATTATGTTATGTTATATTATATTATATTATGCTGTTATATTATTGTTATATTATTATATTATGTTATGTTATATTATTATATTATGTTGTTATATTATCATATTATGTTATATTATATTATATTATGTTATGTTATATTATGTTATATTATTATATTATGTTATGTTATATTATATTATGTTATGTTATATTATTATGTTATGTTATATTATTATGTTATGTTATATTATTATATTATGTTATACTATATTATATACATACAGGATGTAACCTCTGACCTCTGACCCGGGTCGGGTGTAACGTCTTAAACTGACTTCAGCTTCAATGGATGAAATGTTCATCAGGTAAAAGAGACTCACCTGAGCTGCAGCTGAAGTGAAGCTGTAGGACGATCAGCTGACCTCAGATCACCTGGTAGTTAATAAAGGTTCTGACTCACCGAGCCGACGGTCGGTCGACGGTTGTCCGTCTGGTCTTCTCCGTGTGTCCTCACCGTCGGCTCTCGTCTGAGTGGGTCAGAGGTTTTTCAGCTGATTCAGGGGGTTGAATCAGAGCTGGAGCTCTACTACTCGCTACTGGCGCTACTAGCTACTGGCGCTACTAGCTACTAGCTACTGGCACTACTAGCTACTAGCTACTGGCACTACTCGCTACTGGCGCTACTGGCTACTGGCGCTACTAGCTACTGGCACTACTCGCTACTGGCGCTACTGGCGCTACTAGCTACTAGCTACTGGCGCTACTAGCTACTGGCACTACTAGCTACTGGCACTACTCGCTACTGGCGCTACTGGCTACTGGCGCTACTAGCTACTGGCACTACTAGCTACTGGCACTACTCGCTACTGGCGCTACTGGCGCTACTAGCTACTAGCTACTGGCACTACTCGCTACTGGCGCTACTAGCTACTAGCTACTGGCGCTACTAGCTACTGGCACTACTCGCTACTGGCGCTACTGGCGCTACTGGCTACTGGCGCTACTAGCTACTGGCACTACTAGCTACTAGCTACTGGCACTACTAGCTACTAACTACTGGCACTACTAGCTACTGGCGCTACTAGCTACTGGCACTACTAGCTACTGGCGCTACTAGCTACTAGCTACTGGCACTACTCGCTACTGGCTACTGGCGCTACTAGCTACTAGCTACTGGCACTACTCGCTACTGGCTACTGGCGCTACTAGCTACTAGCTACTGGCACTACTAGCTACTAGCTACTGGCACTACTAGCTACTGGCACTACTAGCTACTGGCACTACTAGCTACTGGCGCTACTAGCTACTGGCGCTACTAGCTACCGGCGCTACTAACTACCGGCGCTACTAGCTACCGGCGCTACTACCTACCGGCGCTACTAGCTACTAGCTACTGGCACTACTAGCTACTAGCTACTGGCACTACTAGCTACTAACTACTGGCACT
>CAKALS010000407.1:57500-72500 GCA_916701275.1 Sebastes miniatus | reverse complement strand
AGACGCCAGTAACACGTCCTCCTACAAAGAGACGACCAGACGCCAGTAACACGTCCTCCTACAAAAAGACGACCAGACGCCAGTAACACGTCCTCCTACAAAGAGACGACCAGACGCCAGTAACACGTCCTCCTACAAAGAGACGACCAGACGCCAGTAACACGTCCTCCTACAAAGAGACGTCCAGACGCCAGTAAAACGTCCTCCTTACAAAGAGACGACCAGACACCAGTAAAACGTCCTCCTTACAAAGAGACGACCAGACGCCAGTAACACGTCCTCCTACAAAAAGACGACCAGACGCCAGTAACACGTCCTCCTACAAAAAGACGACCAGACGCCAGTAACACGTCCTCCTACAAAGAGACGACCAGACGCCAGTAACACGTCCTCCTACAAAGAGACGACCAGACGCCAGTAACACGTCCTCCTACAAAGAGACGTCCAGACACCAGTAAAACGTCCTCCTACAAAGAGACGTCCAGACGCCAGTAACACGTCCTCCTACAAAGAGACGTCCAGACACCAGTAAAACGTCCTCCTTACAAAGAGACGACCAGACGCCAGTAACACGTCCTCCTACAAAGAGACGTCCAGACACCAGTAAAACGTCCTCCTTACAAAGAGACGACCAGACGCCAGTAACACGTCCTCCTACAAAGAGACGTCCAGACACCAGTAAAACGTCCTCCTACAAAGAGACGTCCAGACGCCAGTAACACGTCCTCCTACAAAGAGACGTCCAGACACCAGTAAAACGTCCTCCTTACAAAGAGACGACCAGACGCCAGTAACACGTCCTCCTACAAAGAGACGTCCAGACACCAGTAAAACGTCCTCCTTACAAAGAGACGACCAGACGCCAGTAACACGTCCTCCTACAAAGAGACGTCCAGACACCAGTAACACGTCCTCCTTACAAAGAGACGACCAGACACCAGTAACACGTCCTCCTACAAAGAGACGACCAGACGCCAGTAACACGTCCTCCTACAAAGAGACGTCCAGACACCAGTAAAACGTCCTCCTACAAAGAGACGTCCAGACGCCAGTAACACGTCCTCCTACAAAGAGACGACCAGACGCCAGTAACACGTCCTCCTACAAAGAGACGACCAGACGCCAGTAACACGTCCTCCTACAAAGAGACGTCCAGACATCAGTAAAACGTCCTCCTACAAAGAGACGACCAGACGCCAGTAACACGTCCTCCTACAAAGAGACGTCCAGACACCAGTAAAACGTCCTCCTACAAAGAGACGTCCAGACGCCAGTAACACGTCCTCCTACAAAGAGACGTCCAGACACCAGTAAAACGTCCTCCTTACAAAGAGACGGACTGAAGTAGAACTACATTATTTATATTCTGATGTCAGATTTAATGTCTCTACTGAAACGTCCTGTTGAACAATAATAATATTATAAATATTTACTGGTTTATTTATTAAACTTTTAGTCCGGCTGCTTCCCAGAGGAGCAGAAAGAGAGCAAAACAATGTCCGAAAAGAAGTTTCAAAAAAAGTTTTTAAAAATGTAGAAAAATGTCAAAAAAGAGTTTTTAAAAATGTTGAAAAAAAGTCTGAAAAATGTCAAAAAAACGTTTTTAAAAATGTCAAAAAAGTTTTTTAAAAATGTCGAAAAAAAGTCTGAAAAATGTAAAAAAAAAGTTCTTGAAAAAATGTCCAATAAAAGTCTGAAAAATGTAAAAAAAAAGTTTTTAAAAATGTCCAAAAAAAAAGTCTGAAAAATGTCAAAAAAAAAAAGTTTTAAAAAATGTCAAAAAAGTTTTTAAAAATGTCAAAAAAAAGTTTTTTAAAAATGTCAAAAAAGTTTTTAAAAATGTCAAAAAAAAGTTTTTTAAAATGTCAAAAAAAAGTTTTAAAAAATGTCCAAAAAAAGTCAGAAAAAAAGGTTAAGAAATGTAGAAAAGCCCTCTAAAAACGTTTCTCTCTCGAGCAATCCTTACAAATTGCTGTACAAACTTGTGCTGCTAAAATGGGTTAAAGACGCTCCACCCACAGTAACATGACGGTACAGGGAGATCATCTATTAAGATGTGGAACCCCGTCCTGGACTATCTACCATCAGAGCTCAAACACACTCTGCTGAAAGGCCACTAGCCTTCAGGGTGGAAGCAGGTTATGCCTAGAGCCACGTAAAACATCAAATATATATTTCTTTGATCACCCTTTACCATTCATGAGAGTCTGAGGACAATATACTTTACTCTATGAGATATTATCTATTCCTATTGTTGTCTTTTCTTTTATATTGATTTTTACAGTCACATTCAACCACTGGATGTTATTTTATGTCAAACATCCTTTTTCATCTGTTTTTATAATTCATTTATTTTTATTTATTGTTTTTTTTTTGGGGGGGGGGTCTGACTGTAACTAATAACTGTTGAACATAACTTTGCTGTGAGCCTTCTGCTCTGGAAATAATACATATATGTAAAAAAAAAAAGAAAAAAAGAAATGTAGAAAAAAGTCAAAAAAATGTCAGAAAATTGTTAAAAAATAAGTCAAAAAAAGAAGATAATGATTTAAATGAGGGCTACTGAAGAGTCTTCCCTTCTGGGAAGATGATTTCTATCCTCTGATTTACAGACGTCTCTTTATACGTCCACGGACACACACTTAGTGGTGGTTACAGCTCTACCGCAGCACCATCTAGTGGCCGTTGTCAGAGTTTCCCCTCTTTCCTTCGAGACTGTTTGGTCTTTAGTTGACATAATATAAAAAACAGAACTGATTTATCAGTAACTATATTTATAATAATAATAATAATGTAATAATAATCTTATTTTAGAATATTCAGATGTGTTTTGTGACTCCAGCTGTGATGTGAATGTAATGAAACAGTAAATGTAGTCAGTACTTCAGTGAACAAAGAGAGGAGATGTGTGAGGTCTCTCTGGCTGGTTACCCACCTCCCTCTGGGTCGGGGGTCTGTAGCCGGGCTGCCGGTGGTTCTGGGGGTCCCGGGTGTCCCGGGTGTCCCGGGGGTCCCGTGTAGCCCCTGCCCCGCCCAGCCGTGAGCAGCCGTCCTGGGGCAGAGCGTGTGGTCGGACGCCTCAGAGCTGCTGACCTCCAGACCGCGGATGAACACGCCCGTGTTTCCTCTGCACACCGGCTCGCTGAGGGCGCGAGGACACGGGCTGAACCGTGACGCCTCGGGGGTGGGGGGGCAGTCGAAGCTCTGAGTCTTCCTGAGCTGCTGCCGTCTGCTGGAGGAGAAGAAGGAGGAGGAGGAGGAGAAGAAGGAGGAAGAGGAGGAGGAGGAGGAGGAGGAGCAGGAGGAGTCGAGGCGGGAGAGGCTGTGACTGGAGGAGCAGAGATCCACCCGGTCTGATGACTCCTCTGAGGAGACGCCGCGGAACAGACGCTGCAGGAGCGGCGTGTGCTGGGGGGTGATGGGGGAGGAGGTGATGGGGGAGGAGGTGAGGGAGGAAGAGGAGGAGTTACGAGGAGGAGAGGAGGGGATGTTGTCCTCCTCAGGGGGGCCGGAGGAGGAGGAGGTCTCGTGGACCCCCCAGAGTCCTGACAGAGTTCTCCTGGAGGAGACGGAGCCTCTGCTGAGGGCGGAGTCAGAGCGCTGCCGGTGGGCGGAGTCTCGCATCCTGAGCGCCGCCTCCATCTTCCTGTCAAACATCTTCTTGGTCTCCTGACACTTGGACCAGGCGAAGCTCCACTGACGGAGGCCTCGCTCGCCACGCAGCTCGCCCGCCGCCGCCTTCATCTCCTGGAAGCGGCCGTCCGAGATGGGCGGGTGCTGGCGACGGTAGTCCTCCAGGCAGCCAATCACGGCCTGGCATTTGTCCGGCAGCGTGCACTCCTCCATACTGACGCCAGCTAGGTGACGCATACCCTCCAGCGCCCAGCCATAGGCCTGCAGACAGACGGACAGGAGGGCAGGAGGTCACAATCAGTTACTGAAACCTTGAACAGACGTTGAGTACATTGAAGTACTCTGAGCTGATATAATATAATATATATATAATACCTCCCTGGTACTCTTTACTTGCAGTAAACATCTGGATGCAGTACTTTCACTGTGAGGTATTAATAGTTTTAATAAGTGTCTTACGTCTACAACCACCAACGGTATCAACACTCACAGTTACAACTCTTTATTATTATAATATTATAATATACTCGGTTTAGAATTTTATATTATTGAGGTTCATTTATCACAATTCTATTTTATAATTATTATTATTTATTTAAATGTATATTCCTGTTCCTCTGTAACATTATGTTGAGTGTATGCGATATATATATGAATTTTATATTTTAGCTTTGAAGTGTCTCTGTGTGTGTGTGTGTGTGTGTGTGTGTGTGTGTGTGTGTGTAGGCGCCACTAAGGAGCCGACCGCCGACCTCCTCTTTGTTGAGGGCTGGAGGGGGGGTGGGGGGGAATGAAAGAGAGGAGGCCTCCTGAAGGAGTCTCCTCCACTACACACACATTACCTCACCACTAACACACACACACACACACACACACACACAGGTCGTGTGTGTCAGGTCGGACCGGGTCGTTCCAGACTTTTCAAGGCCTGGAGCGGACCGGTTCAGTCCAGACCGACAGCTGACAGGCTGAGATGAGTCCAACAGGAACACCTGTATTAATGAGTAATAATTATTTATAGTTATTTACAGAACTGAACTAACTGATTTATGAGTTATCTTATTCTTTATTCCAGGAGAGAAGCCACACGGAGCTCTCAGGACCTTTATGTGCTTCACACTTTGCAGATGATCGTTACATCTTTTAAAAATGTTCTGGACGATCAAATAATAATAAAATAATAATCTAATAATACTAAAATAATAATCTAATAATAATAAAATAATAATCTAATAATAATCTAATAATAATAAAATAATAATCTAATAATAATTTAATAATAATCTAATAATAATAATCTAATAATCTAATAATAATAAAATAATAATCTAATAATAATAAAATAATAATTTAATAATAATCTAATAATAATAAAATAATAATCTAATAATTTAATAATAATCTAATAATAATAATCTAATAATCTAATAATAATAAAATAATAATCTAATAATAATAAAATAATAATTTAATAATAATCTAATAATAATAAAATAATAATTTAATAATAATAAAATAATAATCTAATAATAATAAAATAATAATCTAATAATAATCAGCGTAGTCATTTCTGGGTGAGGCAGACGGTGAAGTAAAATATTAATATAATAAGTGTTTTCAGTCCAAAATGGCGGCAGCGTCTGTCGTCAAAAAAATGCCAAAGTTTCATCTCTTTGTTTCTAAACTGGTTGCATGTAGTGTCGTATGAAGAGCTGAGAGGTCGGAGACTAGAGACCAGATCTACTGTATGAATGAAGGAGTACCAACATGTTTAGCCTAGCTTAGCACAAAGACTGGTAGCAGAGGGAAACTGTTAGCATCGCTCCGTCTAAAGCTGAGTGACTTAACAGACTGAAACTGACCACAATCATATTAATCTATGTTTATAATGTTTATAATGTTTATAATGTTTATAATGTAAAACACCACCGAGCCTTCATCAGGACCCCCCCACCCCTCACTGTGAGAACTGAGCGGCTGCAGTGATCAGGACACATCAGACAGATCATCAGTTAGAAGAGCAGTCAGCCGACACACACACACTCTCACACACACACACACACACACACACACACACACACACACACACTCACACGCTGACCCAGTGGCCTACTGTAGGTGTGTGTGTGTGTGTGTGTGTGTGTGTGTGTGTGTGAGTCGGTCCATCTGGTCTTATTGTCAGCTGACCTCCTGTCAGTGTGAACAATCACTGTAGTCACAGTAATGACATTAATAATATAATAGATATATTGATTCACTAACTGATCTGTTATTGAATCTGTAATCCAAAGATCAGAGTCAGAGTGAGACCTCTTCTCTCTAGAGGATCTCTTCATCCTCCAGTTAATCTGAACTTCAGTATCTGGATCAAGAGGTTCCTTAAATGTTTAAAATTCCTGTTAGTAACTTGTTCAGGTATAAATCCTTGCTGGTCGGTGTCTCATGGTCTCTCGTGTGTCTCCGCTGTTCAGACTCAGACTCCAACACAAACTCCAGTGAAGCACCAAAACCTCTTGGTTGTATCTAGTGAAGCTGTTAAACAGTGTTGGCCTCGGTCGGAGGACGCGGGGGAGACCGTAGCTTTGGTCTCCAGGACCGGAGTCTCTGCTCCTCTGCTCATCTGCCTGCCTTCACTCACACACCCTGGACTACAACCCTGGACCACCTCCAGGATATTAGTGAGAGACTCTCCAGGAAAACAAGCCCAGAGTCTCTGATAATGAGCACACAGGATCCTGGCTTTAGGGACAGAGGCCCTGCAGGACTCCAGGCCTGGACCCAGTCAACCACAGAGGAGGAGGAGGAGGAGGAGGAGAAGGAGGAAGAGGAGGGAGGGGGAGGAGGAGGAGGAGGAGGAGGAAGAGGAGGGGAACCCCTCTAAAACCAGATGAAAGGAGGAAGAGGGGGGAGGTCCTACTTCAAACAGTATTGACTGAGTCAGTCAGTCAGTGGTTGTTTGTGGTTCCTGGAGGAACATCTCTAGTTCTAAACTAACGATCCGTTTTATTCTTCAGTTCTTCAGGTTTTTAAATCATTTCTTTTCATAACAGAGTCCAGGATGTTAATAAATCTAAATATAAATACAGTTTCTCTGCATACCGTTTGATATTCATGATGTTTACAGAGTCACTGTGTGTTTGGTACTGTTTGACGTGTTCTGTTGTGTACTTATATATATAGATATATAAATGCATCATGATGCTCTCTGTCCCGTTCACTCGGTACCAGACTGACTTCAGAGTCAACACATGAAGACAGAGGAAGGTCGTCTGTAAAACTCAGAACCACGTCCAATCACACCGTGACAATCCATCACGGACCAATCAGTGAGGAGATACCAGCCGCTAGGGGCGGGGCTTAGGTGTGTCTCCTGCAGAGGTTAGCGTAGCCTCTGATGAGGTTAGCGTAGCCTCTGCAGAGGTTAGCGTAGCCTCTGATGAGGTTAGCGTAGCCTCTGCAGAGGTTAGCGTAGCCTCTGAAGAGGTTAGCGTAGCCTCTGAAGAGGTTAGCGTAGCCTCTGATGAGGTTAGCGTAGCCTCTGATGAGGTTAGCGTAGCCTCTGATGAGGTTAGCGTAGCCTCTGATGAGGTTAGCGTAGCCTCTGATGAGGTTAGCGTAGCCTCTGATGAGGTTAGCGTAGCCTCTGAAGAGGTTAGCGTAGCCTCTGATGAGGTTAGCGTAGCCTCTGATGAGGTTAGCGTAGCCTCTGATGAGGTTAGCGTAGCCGCTGCAGCAGCATCAGGTCTATCAGAACAACACTGGAGACTTCTCTAGATGATAAACGTCTCCACTCTTCTCCTGACTGGATCCAGCTGGAGTTTGATTGACAGATGGGTCATCCAAGTCCCACAGGAAGTGACATCATCACCATCTCAGTACTGAACACGAAGTGTTCTTCACTATCTGACCTCAGTGATCTCTGAGAACATCAACATCTCCAGCCAGTACCAACAGACCTCAGACCAGCTGTTCACTAACAACAACACACAACACACAACAACAAACAACAACACACAACAACACACAACAACAAACAACAACACACAACACACAACAACAAACAACAACACACAACAACAAACAACAACACACAACAACACACAACAACACACAACAACACACAACAACACACAACAACAAACAACAACACACAACAACACACAACAACACACAACAACACACAACAACACACAACAACAAACACAACACACAACAACACACAACAACACACAACAACAAACAACAACACACAACAACAAACAACAACACACAACAACACACAACAACACACAACAACAAACACAACAACAAACAACAACACACAACAACAAAGACAACAACAAACAACAACACACAACAACACACAACAACAAACAACAACAAACAACAACACACAACAACAAAGACAACAACAAACAACACACAACAACACACAACAACACACAACAACACACAACAACACACAACAACAAAGACAACAACAAACAACAACACACAACAACACACAACAACACACAACAACAAACACAACAACAACACACAACAACAAAGACAACAACAAACAACACACAACAACAAAGACAACAACAAACAACAACACACAACAACAAAGACAACAACAAACAACAACACACAACAACAAAGACAACAACAAACAACAACACACAACAACAAACAACAACACACAACAACACACAACAACACACAACAACAAACAACAACACACAACAACAAACAACAACACACACAACAAACAACAACACACAACAACACACAACAACACACAACAACAAACAACAACACACAACAACAACACACAACAACACACAACAACAACACACAACAACACACACCTCCTGCTGTCGGGCTCAACTTACTTTATATACTTAGTTTGACTTTTTATATATTTAGTATTTATAACTTTAGTTTTTATGTATTCATATTTAATGTTTAGATATTTAGTGTTTATGTATTCATATTTAATGTTTAGATATTTAGTGTTTATGTATTCATATTTAATGTTTAGATATTAAGTGTTTATGTATTCATATTTAATGTTTAGATATTAAGTGTTTATGTATTCATATTTAATGTTTAGATATTTAGTGTTTATGTATTCATATTTAATGTTTAGATATTTAGTGTTTATGTATTCATATTTAATGTTTAGATATTAAGTGTTTATGTATCCATATTTAATGTTTAGATATTTAGTGTTTATGTATTCATATTTAATGTTTAGATATTTAGTGTTTATGTATTCATATTTAATGTTTAGATATTAAGTGTTTATGTATTCATATTTAATGTTTAGATATTTAGTTTTTATGTATTCATATTTAATGTTTAGATATTTAGTTTTTATGTATTCATATTTAATGTTTAGATATTTAGTTTTTATGTATTCATATTTAATGTTTAGATATTAAGTGTTTATGTATTCATATTTAATGTTTAGATATTAAGTGTTTATGTATTCATATTTAATGTTTAGATATTTAGTGTTTATGTATTCATATTTAATGTTTAGATATTAAGTGTTTATGTATTCATATTTAATGTTTAGATATTTAGTGTTTATGTATTCATATTTAATGTTTAGATATTTAGTGTTTATGTATTCATATTTAATGTTTAGATATTTAGTGTTTATGTATTCATAATTAATGTTTAGATATTAAGTGTTTATGTATTCATATTTAATGTTTAGATATTAAGTGTTTATGTATTCATATTTAATGTTTAGATATTTAGTGTTTATGTATTCATATTTAATGTTTAGATATTAAGTGTTTATGTATTCATATTTAATGTTTAGATATTTAGTGTTTATGTATTCATATTTAATGTTTAGATATTTAGTGTTTATGTATTCATATTTAATGTTTAGATATTTAGTGTTTATGTATTCATATTTAATGTTTAGATATTTAGTGTTTATGTATTCATAATTAATGTTTAGATATTAAGTGTTTATGTATTCATATTTAATGTTTAGATATTTAGTGTTTATGTATTCATATTTAATGTTTAGATATTAAGTGTTTATGTATTCATATTTAATGTTTAGATATTAAGTGTTTATGTATTCATATTTAATGTTTAGATATTTAGTGTTTATGTATTCATATTTAATGTTTAGATATTAAGTGTTTATGTATTCATATTTAATGTTTAGATATTTAGTGTTTATGTATTCATATTTAATGTTTAGATATTTAGTGTTTATGTATTCATATTTTTATATTATATATCTTATATATATCAGAATCACAATAAATCAGAATATTGCACCGAGGAACGGAGACGGTACTGAATCAGGAGATAGATGGACCGTCCCGGATCTACTAACAGGTCCACAACCTGACCCGGGTTCTGACCTGAACCCTGAAACCAGATCAGAACCCTGAAAGTGACCCGGATTCTGACCCGTCCTCATTTAACAACAGTCAGAGACGAGTCCTCTCAGGATCAACAGCGGAGACGTGTCTCAGCTTGTTTACAAGGACGGGGGGGCCCAAACTAAACTAACAGTCACCGTACCAGAACACGATGAGGACCGGGTCACTCCAACAGGGTCAGAGCAGCGGTCCTCACAGAGATGGACAGACACAGACACACAACCACAGAACCACAGATCCAGATCCACATCAACACCAGCTAACGGCTGCTAGCTCTCTGAGACCTGCTGGATCTCTGCTGCTGCTGGGAGAGCTTCATGCAACACACACTACACACACTCTCTCACACACACACACACACACACTACACACACACACACACACACTACACACACACACACACACACACACACACACACACACACACACACACACACACACAGAGCGAGCAAGAGAGGAAGATACACATCTATATAAAGAGAGAGAGGAAGAGGAGGAGTGAGGAAGAGGAGCAGCGTTTCGTCCTCTCTGGAGTCAAACTGACGCCAACTTAAACAACTGACTAACTGCAACAAACACACACACCTCCACACACCAACTACACACCTCCACACTGCTAAAGCTGCACAACGTCCAACTACACAACTCAGGTGTGTGTAAATGTATATAAGTGTGTATAATGTGTGTATAATGTGTGTATCGTACCTCAGTGTGTCCTGTTGAAGCGCTGCAGTCTGACTGAGGAGAGCAGAGAGCGGCAGCCCGACCACACACACACACACACACAGACCCCCCCCTCCATTCACATACTGAATGGCAGATGGGCGGTCCCAGGAGGAGAGGGAGGGGGGGGTCGCCACGGTAACAAAGAATTTGTGAAAGGAGTGAAAGGAGGAAGGAGGGAAAACTTGGCACTGGAGTGATACCTGGACTACACACACACACACACACACAACCCCCCTGCTGTGTGTGTGTGTGTGTGTGTGTCAGGTCAATCTATCAGCCGTCTGTATCAGAGTGGAAACTTCACAATAAGACGAAGAGTCACTGAACACAGAGACACTTCTGACCTTCATATACTGTAGCTCTACAGCAGACTGAATACAGTGATATTATTATTATTATCATTATCATCATTATCATTATTATTATTACTATTATTATCATAATTATAATAATAATCATTATTATTATTGTTATTATTATTATTATTATGATTCAGGAGGAGAAATAAGCTGAGAATGAAATGTGACTCTACTCAGTATTTACTGGTTGTGTCTAAACTAGAGCCGTCAGAGTTAACGCCATAATAACTGTAGCGGCTCAGATCTAAAGCTAGAGAGAAGATCCTCGGTTTCTGGATCAATATCTGTCATTGATCTGTGTTCATTGATTTACAATCATAAATATATACATACATTTACATAAAGCAGCATATTAGTCCACTCCCATGTTGATAAGAGGATTAAATACTGGACTAATCTCCTTTAAGGTTCATTTAGAACAGATAAAACATGAGAGATTAATCCTGATTAACTAGATTAACTGACTGACAGCCCTATATATAAACCGGGAAAAAGAAAGTTGTTAACTTGTGTTTGGTGGATTATTTCTCTGTTGTATCAATGCTAATGGTCATTGTATTCTACATGGTTGGAAAGCCTGTTTATTTACCTTCACAATGATGTCACACTTGTAAGGATCATGTATTTGTTGGATGAGCAGCACAGCTGATTATGTGGGGAGCGCCCAAGAACAATTTGCCAAAATGCTAAAAAGCAAAAGTTTCCGAACTTTTTTTCCCAGTTTATATATATATATATAAAGAGTTTATATATATAAAGAGTTTATATATATATAAAGAGTTTATATATATAAAGAGTTTATATATATATAAACTCTTTATATATATATATAAAGAGTTTATATATATAAAGAGTTTATATATATATAAAGAGTTTATATATATAAAGAGTTTATATATATATAAACTCTTTATATATATAAAGACTTTATATATATAAAGAGTTTATATATATAAAGAGTTTATATATATATAAACTCTTTATATATATAAACTCTTTATATATATAAAGAGTTTATATATATAAAGACTTTATATATATAAAGACTTTATATATATAAAGTTAAATAAAAGAGCCGGACGTGTCTGACGCCTTAAAGATGTTTCAGAATCTTCCGTGTCTGACGCAGAACCAAAGTTCACTAGTGAGATCCACCCAGAACCTTTTAGAACCAGCAGCAGTCTGGAGTATTCAGACAGAAACCAGGACACTGATCAGGTTTACAGATCGTATGAACCAGAACCAGAACCAGAACCACGGAGGAGAAACAGCTGCTGAGACCCAAACCAACCGACGGGTTGATCTGGTATCTCTAGAAACGTCAGGAGCTCCACTAGAGGTTACAACATGTTCCTGAGAGCTGACGGTTCAGGATCAGTAACAGTACCTGGTCTAAGAAGCTGTAGAGCTGGACGGCCCGCTTGATGTTCTGGCCCGTGGTGTTGACCCGCTGGGAGAAGTTCTGGAGCTGAGCCCAGAAGGAGTGAACTTTGACCTCGTAGACCCGCAGGTCAGCTGACGACACGTTGCCCCAACGCTCCAGACCGCTCAGCAACGCCTCGCCACGCCGACAGTACTCCTACAGAGAGAGGAGAGAACGGGTCAACACCACCTGGTCTACGGGGGTTCCTCAGTGTGTGTGTGTGTGTGTGTGTGTGTGTGTGTGTGTGTGTGTGTGTGTGTGCGTGCCGTACGTATGCAGTAGTGTGGAAGTCTTTGTAGTCTTGTTGTTTCTTGTGGAGCAGCTCCAGAGAATCTGCTGCTTCATCCAGACTCTTCAGACGGACCTCCCCGACCTGCTGCAGCCAACACTTCACCTACACACAACCACACACACAACCACACACACACACACACACACACACACACACACACACACACACACACACACACACACACACACACACACACACACACACACACACACACACACACACACACACACACACACACACACACACACACACAACCACACACACACAACCAAAGCAGAGTGAATCCTGGGAAGTGTAGTTCAGCTCAGCGTCTCACCGTCACAGAGATGATGAGGATGTTTATTAGACAGTTGATTTGTTCCAGAGTCT
Source organism: Sebastes miniatus (assembly GCA_916701275.1). NCBI lineage: Eukaryota > Metazoa > Chordata > Actinopteri > Perciformes > Sebastidae > Sebastes > Sebastes miniatus. Next base: position 59,297 of record CAKALS010000407.1, on the reverse strand, counting down.
GATGAGTAACTGACCTCCTTCTATCCCAGTAGAACACTCTGTACTAACCCTCCTGATTCTCCCGGGAGATTCCGTCTTTCATCCCCCTCTCCCGGTTTCCTCCCGAGGTCACACTTCTCCCGTATTTCTCCTGATTTATGACATATTTTCACACCTTTTGTTCCTCTCTGTTATCTCAGTCTGTCTCTGGAACTGAACAGTGTGTATAATCTCTACTGTTTCCACCCGGACGACTATACAGCTACACCGACTGGAAGACAGCAGTCTATGCTCGCGACACAGCACAGTTTGAGGTGCGCTCGCCACAGCGAGCAGCGCCTGAAGTTGGGCTTGACGGTGCCGAGTCATTAGCTGTAGATGATTCAAGATCTCCTCAAGCATACAGTATATACATACATGCAGAGAAATATTCATAGAGCGCTGGATTGTAGCATAAACTGGTCTCTGATGAGAAAGTCTTTTGGGCCCCCTGGACTTCTAACCCCCAAACTAGACCACCCTGTCAACCAGCAGACCACATTACAAGTTCCTAAGTTAAAGAGTTTCAGAGTTCTGCTCCGGAAACTAAAGTGTGACACTCGAATGGACGGACGGACGACCACGTTCACCCCACAGGAGAGATGATTCTGTTCTCTTTCCTGGGAGTTAAAGGTCAAATCTAAAGTTGAACTTATTATTGCGTTATTTTCACTCTTTTAAAGTCTCCAGAATGAAACTTTGATTTAGGTTTACCGTAGTGTTGTAGTGTTAGATCATCCAGCTGTGTCAGACGGAGCAGTGGAAACTCTTATAATAATAATAATAATAATAATACATCATCTAACTCAGCAGGACATATTTGTTCTAGACATATAGTGAATTGTATTGAGCTTACTTTATAGTATCAGTGGAGTAGATAACTGCATTTGTGAGGCCAATAACATTATAGATATATATGTTCTTCAGGGGAGTCTACCGGGGCGCCCTGATGTTCAGCCTTTAACCTAAACCAACGGTATATTCTGATAAGACTCCTTAAAGAGCAGAGACTCAGATCTGTAACGAGTTTAACGTTGAACAACAGTGTAAAACATATTTATGTGTTTTTATATAAATGTACTGAAACTGATCAGACCACATGAACACGGATACTGGGAGCTCTGGGAGCTCTGGGAGACCATGACGTACAAGAGGAAACAATAGAGGACAGAGTGACGGATCTCACCAGTAGAATATCTTTGATGGCTTCAGACAGAGTCTGAATAATCACATTAACACTACGACCACATCTACATGCACTACATACTGTATGATGCTTCTGCCCTTATTCTGAAGAAGACAATATTCATGTGACAGGTGTCAGTCAGGTGTCAGTCAGGTGTCAGACTGGTGTCAGACTGGTGTCAGTCAGGTGTCAGTCAGGTGTCAGACTGGTGTCAGACTGGTGTCAGACTGGTGTCAGTCAGGTGTCAGTCAGGTGTCAGTCAGGTGTCAGACTGGTGTCAGTCAGGTGTCAGTCAGGTGTCAGTCAGGTGTCAGACTGGTTTCAGTCAGGTGTCAGTCAGCTGTCAGTCAGGTGTCGGGTGTCAGGTGTGCGTACTGAGCGTGCTCAGACTGACCTCGGTGAAGCCCGTCTCCAGGCTCCTGAAGTCCAGGATGAAGCGTAGCTCCTGAGTCTTGGCGTTGGACAGAGTCACCAGGCGGTGCAGCAGCTCGTCCACCTCGTCGTACAGCGTCCCCACCGCCTCCACCGCCACCCGGTAGTCTGCGGTTGTGCCGACGGCGCCCTCCTCTCTGCGGAGCCGCGACAGCGAGGCT
>CAKALS010000407.1:35000-55000 GCA_916701275.1 Sebastes miniatus | reverse complement strand
ACTACATATACTATAGAACTAGTTATACTATATAACTAGTTATACTATAGAACTACATATACTATAGAACTACATATACTATATAACTACATATACTATAGAACTAGTTATACTATATAACTACATATACTATATAACTAGTTCTATAGTATAACTACATATACTATAGAACTAGTTATACTATAGAACTAGTTATACTATATAACTACATATACTATATAACTACATATACTATATAACTAGTTATACTATGTAACTACATATACTATAGAACTAGTTATACTATATAACTACATATACTATATAACTAGTTATATAGTATAACTACATATACTATAGAACTAGTTATACTATATAACTAGTTATACTATATAACTACATATACTATAGAACTAGTTATACTATATAACTACATATACTATAGAACTAGTTATACTATATAACTACATATACTATATAACTAGTTCTATAGTATAACTACATATACTATAGAACTAGTTATACTATAGAACTAGTTATACTATATAACTACATATACTATATAACTACATATACTATATAACTACTTATACTATAGAACTAGTTATACTATAGAACTACTTATACTATATAACTAGTTCTATAGTATAGAACTAGTTCTATAATATAACTGGATACCCCCGCTCACTGCTTGACCTCTACTAGAATAAGACCAAAGGTTTTACCCTTTTGGAAAAAATGTCAAACATTGTGTGTACCCTGGACTTCTAGGATGTTTATATAGTGTGTGTGTTAATGTGTTGATGTGTGTTGAGGACTGACCGATCTGAAGCAGAGCCAGCTGATCTGACTGAAGCTGAACAAACCTCCCGACTCCACAGGAAGCTGCTGGAGATCCACCAACTTCTGGAGCGCCTTCAGAGAGCTCAGCACCTCCACCTGCACCACAAACACACACACAGATAACACACACAGATAACACACACATAACAGGTGATCATACAGAGTGATCAGGTGACCAGGTGATGAGGTGTTACCTGTGGGGCAGCATGTCTGTCCAGACGTAGAGGTGAGTCCTTGTTGACCAGCAGTAACACCGAGTGGACGGAGCCTGGTAGGTTGTCCTGAGAGACGGACCAGGTGGTTAAAGACGTTTTCATATCAGGTATGACTGATTGGACATTTTTCATATTTTTGGATATTTTTCCGACTTTTTAAAGATTTTTTTCAAACATTTTTCCCAACTTTTTTTCAGACATTTTTCCAACATTTTTCCGACATTTTTTCCAACTTTTTTTCCGACTTTTTTTCTGACATTTTTACGACTTTTTTTCTGACATTTTTTTTAAAAAAATTTCAGATTTTTTAAATATTTTTTTCAAACATTTTTCAAACATTTAGGATTTTTTTCAAACATTTTTCCCGACTTTTTTCCGACCTTTTTTCCGTCATTTTTCAAACATTTTTCCGACTTTTTTTTTGACATTTTTCCGACTTTTTAAAGATTTTTTTCAAAGATTTTTCAAACATTTTCCGACTTTTTTCCAACTTTTTTCTCTGAAATTTTTCCATCTTTTTTCCCCAACTTTTTTTCAGACATTTTTTAAACATTTTTCAGATTTTTTTCAAACACTTTCCAGACATTTTTCCAACTTTTTTTTCAGACATTTTTCCGACTTTTTAAGATTTTTTTCAAACATTTTTCAAAAAAAATTTTCAAACATTTTTCAGACTTTATTTTAGATTTTTTTCAAAAAAAATTTCAGACTTTTTAAGATTTTTTTCAAACATTTTTTTAACTTTTTAAAGATTTTTTTCCGACATTTTTCCCGACTTTTTTCCGACATTTTTCCGACTTTTTAAATATTTTTTTCAAACATTTTTCAAACATTTAGGATTTTTTTCAAACATTTTTCCCGACTTTTTTCCAACCTTTTTTCCATCATTTTTCAAACATTTTCCGACTTTTTTCCAACTTTTTTTCCAACTTTTTTCTCTGAAATTTTTCCATCTTTTTTTCCCAACTTTTTTTCACAGTTTTCAAACATTTTTCAGATTTTTTTCAAACACTTTCCAGACATTTTTCCAACTTTTTTTTCAGACATTTTTTCAAACATTTTTCCGACTTTTTTCAAACATTTTTCAAAAATTTTTCAGACTTTTTTTTAGATTTTTTTCAAAAAAATTTCAGACTTTTTAAGATTTTTTTCAGACATTTTTCCCGACTTTTTTCAGACATTTTTCTGACTTTTTAAAGATTTTTCAAACATTTTCCGACTTTTGTCCAACATTTTTTCCGACTTTTTTCTCTGAAATTTTTCCGACTTTTTTTCCGACTTTTTTCCAACTTTTCTAAGATTTTCTTCAAACATTTTTCCGACATTTTCCTGACTTTTTTCCCAACATTTTTCAGAAATTATCAAACATTTTTCTGACTTTTTTGGACATTTTCTGACTTTTTTTTCGGGTTAGGGTTAGATTTAAAAGCCCGCACACATTCACATATCTGGAGGTCAGAGGTCAAGGGACCCCTTTCAAAATGGACAAGACAGTTTTTCCTCGACAACATTTAGCGTAAGTTTGGAGCGTTATTTAACCTCCTCCATGACCAGCTGGTGATCCCATTGTGCCATAATAACGATAGCAGGATCTTCACTCCAGCTTTAAAACTGAGGCGCTACAACCTGAAAATCACCAGTTGAGTTAATGTGTTAAAATGAATTTGTGTTAAGGCGTTATTATCGTGTTGACTTTGACAGCCCTACTGAATATTTAGTTCATATTTAATTAATATTAGTTAATATTAGTTCATGTTCATCCAACCCGCTGGTGTGTTCATGTTCCTGGGCGGTTCTGGTCCAGACTCACCTGCAGGGACCGGAGGGCGGAGAACAGCATGGGGACAGGAGCAGCTCTACGGGCGTCCACCAGCACCGTCAGCCCCAACGCCGCCACCTCCTTCCTGTTCCACACAGACAGGAAGTGATGTCAGAGGAGGAGGAGGAGGGACACTCTACAGTAACCTGAGACAGACCTGGAGGGGGGGGGGTCCTACCTGAGGGTGGAGGTGTAGTAGAGCAGGAGGCGCAGCAGCTCGGCGCTGTCACAGTCCGGGTTGGACCACACGGTGCTCCTGGTGCACACCGTCAGCAGAGCCCGACCGCTCCGGTCTCTGGTTCCTGCAGAGAGACAGGAGGTTACACTACACCTGGACCTGGTTCTGGTTCTGGTTCTGGGTTCAGGTCTACATGAGGGGTTTGTCTCACCAGGCAGACAGAGAGCTCCAGAGCTCAGCAGCACACTGTAGAAACTGGACTGGGAGGACCGGGAGGACTGGGTGAGCCGTACTGGGACTGCCTGGTGCAGCTGTGGAGAGAATGCTGGTGGTTCTGGTTCTGTTGGACCGGGACCAGAAGGTCTGCTGAGGCCTGTGGAGAGAGGACACACATACACACACTGACAGCTTGTACTGTACTACTGAGGACGACTCCCACTGAAGACGTCCTCATCGTGTTTCTAGATCCAGATCCAGATCATCTACTGTACACCCAAACAGGAAGGAGATTAGAGGAGGAAGAGGAGGAGAAGGAGTAGGAGGAGGAGGAAGACTATCTAGCCAATCAGAAGAGGAGGAAGAGGAGGAGGTGATACATGAGGACAGAAAGATGGTTTGTGGGATGAAAAGCAGGAGGAGGGGAATGATCGAGGAGGAGAAACAGGTTTCTGTACCTTCAGTCTGAAGCTCTGCGGTTCTTCCTCCACCAAACTCCTCACAGCTGCACTCCGCCTCTTCATCCTCCTCTTCATCCTCCTCCTTCTTCTTCTCCTCTTCTTCCTTTTCCTGTCCTTTTTCAGACTCCTCAGGTTCAGTCCAGAGTGAGTCTGGATCCATCGCTGGTGTGTTGGACTCCTCAGTGTGTTGGATGGTGTAATTTTCAGAATAAGTGTCCTCAGTGTGTTTGTGTGGTGTATTATTTTCAGAATAAGAGTCCTCAATGTGTATTTGAAGTTTGTTTTCAGAATAAGAGTCCTCAGTGTGTTTGTGTTGTGTATTATTTTCAGAATAAGAGTCCTTAGAGTGTGTTCTAAGTCTGTCGTTTTCAGAACAAGAGTCCTCGGAGTGTTTGGGTAGTGTATTATTTTCAGAATAAGAGTCCTCAGAGTGTTTGTGTAGTGTATTATTTTCAGAATAAGAGTCCTCAGAGTGTTTGTGTAGTGTATTATTTTCAGAATAAGAGTCCTCAGAGTGCATTTGTAGTGTACTGTTTTCAGAATAAGAGTCCTCAGTGTGCGTTTCTAGTGTACTGTTTTCAGAATAAGAGTCCTCAGAGTGTTTGTGTAGTGTATTATTTTCAGAATAAGAGTCTTTAGAGTGCGTTTGTAGTGTACTGTTTTCAGAATAAGAGTCCTCAGAGGGCGTCTCTTCTTCTTCCCCTCCTGCTCTCTCCTCTTCACTCATCACTTGCTCCTCCTCCCTTCTTTCTAGACTCTGCTGCACAACTGTAACCTGAACCTCCTCCTCAACCTCTACCTCCACCTCAACCTCCACGTCCTCATCTTCCTCCTCCTCTACCTCCACCTCCTTATCTTCCTCCTCCTCTACCTCCTCCTCCTCCTCTAACTCATCTTCCTCCTCATCTGACTCTTCCTCTGTCTCTTCACTTTCATTCAGTAAATCTTCATCTCTCCTACACTCTGCATCCTCCAGCTGTTCTTCTTCCTCCTCCTCCTCCTCACCTTCATCATCTAACACCAACATTTCATGCTTCCCTTTCTGCCTGTCCATCAGCTCTCTCTCCTCCTCCTCCTCTTTCCCTCGCTCCTCCTCTTCCTCCTGTTCCTCCTCCTCTGTGCAGCTTTCAGGTTCAGTGTTTAGCTTCAGTCTCCTGCCTGAATCAGTACCTCCTCTCAGCTCCTGAGACGTCCAGCTGGAGGTTCCCACGACTTCAGGAGGAGCAGAGGAGGAGGAGGAGGAGGTGACGGATCCACAGGAGGCCTGGTTGAGGTTCTCCTCCATGAGCCCGGAGGGAGGTCCGGTACGGGAGCTGACCTCCACACAGGGCCAGGACGAGGCTGTGTTAGCGGTGTGAGGAGTGCTGGTTCTGACCCGGTGCTGCAGGCTGATGGACTGGGTTAAGGAGCCTTTCTGTGGGGAGAAGCGAGGCAGCTCCGTCAGCTCCGTCAGCTCCGTCAGCTCCACGTACTCGCCCTCCGAGTCCTCGCCCTCGCTGCTCGCTGCTGATTGGAGGAGCTTAACTTCCTGTCTCGAGGGGTTAGTATCTCCACTAGGATTGTGTGATGTACTAATCAACACATCTCCACCCTTAACGGACGACTCCTTATCCTCCTTCAGGGAGGTCCGGGGCCGGCTGATGAATTGTGGGTAGACCAGGTCCTCCCAGGGGACCCTGAAGACATCTCCGTGGGAGGACAGGAGGCAGCGCTCCAGCCGGGGCGCTCCTCGCCGCTCCCTCTCCCCGTTGACGGAGTCCAGCCAGGCCATGCTGAAGAGGGACCGCAGGGCTATCTCCGACACCTCCTGCTGCTCCACATGACGGCCGCCGGCTGACACGCTGCACAGCAACAGGCGGGGGGAGGAGCCGACGGCGCTCTTGCAGGAGGCGCCGTGTGCTAGCGGAGGAGGAGGAGGAGGAGGAGGAGGAGGAGGAGGAACAGCAGCGGCGTGAGGAGAAACCAGCAGGTAGAAGTCTCCTGGACGGAGGAGGCGCTGGTCCAGAGGACAGAGCTGAACAACTACCTTCTCATGGACGCACAGAGGCCAGCCTTCATGACGGAACAACAGACCACAGTACTGCAACTGAGGAGAGGAGGAGACAAGGAGAGTATAAAGAGCTTTGAGTGGTCGGACTATAGAAAGGAGATATATTACTGTTTACAGAACATGTTTAGCCTAGCTTAGCACAAAGACTGGAAGCAGGGGGACACCATCTAAAGCTGTCTGACATGTTGACACACACTCTGTGGTGTTCAGTCAGTATATTGCATCTGTAGTCCATTGAAATAATCAATGACTGTAATCAATAATCATCTGTGACTGGAGAGTTAAGACGGAGTCACAGCTGGATACAGCTGTTTACCACGGCAGCATCAAACAAACAGCTTCACATGTTTCAGGGTATTAACAGTCAGTAATCACATCTACGCTGACTTCCTGCTGAACACCGCGGCCTCCGTGGGCGAGGCGGCGCCCGGCAGCCGCCAGGTGAGTGACGATCCCTCAGAGTGACCTTAACCAAACATGACACATCAGCTAACCACGAGAGGCGTTCAACAGGCAAGAACAGACACAACCAGAGGGAGGGGGGGGGCATCAGTGAGAGTCCTGACTCAGACAGTAATTACCTCCTAAACCAGCTTCCTGTTTGTCCTCCATCATCACACCTACCTGCTGACTCAGATCACTGACTTCCTGTCAGTTCACTGAGGATCTGTTCAGAGCGCTGTTGGGATGTGATACAGTACATGTGAAGCCTTCAGGTGAACAGTGTGTCAGCAGTCTGTAGCCGTCTGCTCCTCCACAGTCACACGGCTGTTCTGTTGTAACTCACTGGAACATTTAAAGCTTCATGGTAGTCCCTACTGGACGGTAGTCCCTACGGACTGAACAGTAGTTCCTACTGGACGGTAGTCCCTACTGGACGGTAGTCCCTACTGGACGGTAGTCCCTACGGACTGAACAGTAGTTCCTACTGGACGGTAGTCCCTACTGGACGGTAGTCCCTACGGACTGAACGGTAGTCCCTACTGGACGGTAGTCCCTACTGGACGGTAGTCCCTACGGACTGAATGGTAGTCCCTACTGGATGGCAGTCCCTACAGACTGGACGGTAGTCCCTACTGACTGGACGGTAGCCCCTACGGACTGGATGGTAGTCCCTAAGGACTGAACAGTAGTCCCCACGGACTGGACGGTAGTCCCTACGGACTGGACGGTAGTCCCTCCAGACTGGACGGTAGTCCCTACAGACTGGACAGTAGTCCCTAAGGACTGGACGGTAGTCCCTACGGACTGGACAGTAGTCCCTACAGACTGGACAGTAGTCCCTACGGACTGGACGGTAGTCCCCACGGACTGGACGGTAGTCCCTACGGACTGGACGGTAGTCCCTACAGACTGGACGGTAGTCCCTACAGACTGGACAGTAGTCCCTAAGGACTGGACGGTAGTCCCTACAGACTGAACGGTAGTCCCTACGGACTGGACAGTAGTCCCTAAGGACTGGATGGTAGTCCCTACGGACTGAACAGTAGTCCCCACGGACTGGACGGTAGTCCCTACGGACTGGACGGTAGTCCCTACAGACTGGACTGTAGTCCCTAAGGACTGGACGGTAGTCCCTACGGACTGGACGGTAGTCCCTAAGGACTGGACGGTAGTCCCTAAGGACTACACAGTAGTCCCTACAGACTGAACGGTAGTCCCTACGGACTGGACGGTAGTCCCTACGGACTGAACAGTAGTCCCTACGGACTAGACGGTAGTCCCCTCAGACTGGACATTAGTCCCTAAGGACTACACAGTAGTCCCTACAGACTGAACGGTGTTCCCTACAGACTAAACGGTAGTCCCTACAGACTGGACGGTAGTCCCTACGGACTGAACAGTAGTCCCCTCAGACTGGACAGTAGTCCCTAAGGACTACACAGTAGTCCCTACAGACTGGACGGTAGTCCCTACGGACTGAACAGTAGTCCCTACTGACTGGACGGTAGTCCCTTCGGACTGGACAGTAGTCCCTAAGGACTGGACAGTAGTCCCTACAGACTGAACGGTAGTCCCTACAGACTAAACAGTAGTCCCTACAGACTGGACGGTAGTCCCTACGGACTGAACAGTAGTAAATGGTAAATGGTAAATGGACTTGGACTTATATAGCGCTTTTCTAGTCTTCCGACCACTCAAAGCGCTTTACACTACATGTCAGTATTCACCCATTCACACACACATTCATACACTGATGGCAGAGGCTGCTAAGGTGCCAACTTTGCCCATCAGGATCTAATCTAAATACTCATTCACACACCGATGGCTATGCCTCCGGGAGCAATTTGGGGTTAAGTGTCTTGCTCAAGGACACATCGACATGTGACCCGGAGCAGCCGGGGATCGAACCACCGACCTTCCGATTGGTGGACAACCTGCTCTACCCTCTGAGCCACAGCCGCCCTGTAGTCCCTACAGACTGGACGGTAGTCCCTACGGACTGAACAGTAGTCCCTACGGACTGGACGGTAGTCCCTACGGACTGGACGGTAGTCCCTACGGACTGGACACAATCAGACAGATCTAGGGATACTCACACAGGCATCTTGCTGGAGGTTTGCTAAGAGTTGCTTTGCAGGCAGCAGGAAGTGGATCAGGTAGCGAAGGCCGTCTCCTCGGTAGCAGCTCTCCACCACGCTGAGGACCTGACAGAGGACAGTCGGGGATGTGGCCTGGAAAGGCGGGTAGATGGCTGAGAGAGCAGTCTGGATGCACCGGTCCAAAGACTCAGAGTCCTGAGAGGAAAAGGACGAAGAAATGATATGAGGGTTTAGATCAGATTCATCCTGAGGGTAGTGGTTGTGCAGCAGTTGCATTCGTGTACAAAGCAGGAAAGAGTGCAAATAAAACATAATATAAACAATAAAGATTATCAATAAGGTGCAAAAGACAAATATACACACTGCCACAAATGTAAAGAGGTTAACGGTTAGTGTCTTAAATAAACTCAGTGAAGGGTTAAGTAGTAAAAGTTAAACACACCACACCTCTGCACCACGTTCAACCAGACAGAACAGAGACTCACCGAATCACTTCAATCTGCTTTCCGACTGCTGTGTGACTCCATTTACCAGACCCACCAGTACCACAGACCAGTACCTCAGACCAGTACCAAAGACCAGTACCACAGACCAGTACCTCAGACCAGTCCCTCAGACCAGTCCCTCAGACCAGTACCTCAGACCAGTACCTCAGACCAGTACCTCAGACCATGTACACCGACCACAGCAGAGTCCTGCAGCCTCCTCTGCTACTATTAGTCTACACACTGTTGTCCCGGTTACAGTCCAGCAGTCAGCTGTTATCCATCTCAGCCAACACGCCTCTAATCAGCACGTGTTCCTTCTTTGACTGCACGGCCAAAAACAAGTTCAACATTTCAGGCCAGCCAACGCCCGGCGGGCCCTGGAGGTGTGGCCGGGAACGGGAACCGGGCCGTAACTAGATCCACTGGTCTGAAGGCTGCAGACCGGTCAGGTAAAAATATCAGCCGACACACAGCGTCTGGCTCCAGCCTGCCGACCGAGTGATGACATACATTTAAATGCTGACTGCAGTAGTTCTGTTTTATCCTCCCTCTCTCCTCCTGTTGGAGATGAGTCCACATTCCTCTCTCATTTCAGATGATAAAACCTCCTTTAACCCACGCTGAGCGACTCCTCTCTGTCGGCTTCATATCTACTGTACGTACGGTCAGAATGTTCTTATTTCATCCTCCTCCTGTCTCTCAGAGGAAACTCACTATATAACCTCATGTTTGATGAACTTCCACTCAGCATGTTTTCACACCAAACTGCTTGTATACGTATAAAAATCTCGTCTCTCTCATTCACACAGACCTGAATCTGAAATTAAATGAAATCACTCTGAATTAAACCAGAGTTGTTATAAACAACCCTGTTTAGCACATGAGATCCAATAAACAGTCAACTTGTGTAACTTTATTTACTCTGTGTCGTGTGGCGGCGGCTGCGTGATTCACGCGTCGGGTGTGCACACCGACTGCGTTTCTGCTGCTGCTCTCAGCTCTTTCTTTTTACATAGATTTTGCCTTTTAATGGCCATTTCATTTCATTATAAATATCATTTATATTTATTTTAGACAGAGAAAGTAATAGTAATAATCCACCATTAAAACGCCGTACTATATTCATTCATGGAGCTCTGCAAGTCACTGCATGTTCTACAACACTGTCCGGCACATATTTCAGAATAAAAGCCTTGTGTTAACAAATGAAGTGACGCACGTCTCACGCGGGCAGTGTGGCTGCTCTAACCTGTTAACACAGACGCAGAAATAAAAAACAACAGGTAACGCAGCCGCAACGCGCTGCTGAAGCTCCTGGTGTGGACGAGGCTTTGGTCCTGCATGTTGACCGAATCATCTGATGCCTTTAACGATTAAAATACCACTACCACTACCACCTGTACCACCACTAGCAGCAGCACAGCCAGCTCTCTCTGAATATTCTGGATGTGACTCAGTTGAGCAGGATTCACACACAACAACTGGCAGCCAAATGTAGAGCTGAGGCCAATATTAGCATCAGGATATCAGATGACAGCGGGCTGCCGGGGATTTCTGCTCCGCTGAGAGGCACGATGACCAATACCCATCACAGAGCAGGAGGTCAAACTGTCGACGCCGGCAAACACACAACTTCTGTCGGCTCAGAGCAACCGCTAACGGCGTTTTATACACATATAAACACAAACTATGTGAGAGAAAAGACACAGAGAGAGAGAGAGTCCTCCAGTCTACAGCTGCTGAACCATCATCACACTTTAAAACCAGTAACCTACAAACTGGTTCAGCACCAGACTGTATTCTCCAGACCAAATTCACCACAACGCTGACTGGACTCCACATCTGTTGGTTTATAAAGACGTAAACACTGAAACCAAGCACAACTAGTTAGTTAACTTCATCGGGGCCGTTTCAATGCATTTAATACAAATGTCAGTATCTGGGTGCTCTATAGGTGTATCGCGGCCCATTTGACCACGGAGACGAGGTTCCACCGCACGTTACTGCCATACGATGACGTTTCCTGATAACATAGACATATTTCAGCCTTTGTTCGGACTTATTTTGTCCTTTTTTAGACGTTAGCATGCAGCTTTAGCTCTGCTCTGTCTAGCTCTGCTTTTCCTGTCAATGTGTGAAACCCAAAGTGTTTCCATCCTTTACTGGATGTGTAGTGTTTACCACGCTGGATTTAACATGGGAGGGTGCAGGTCGTATCCACGACGACCCTCCAACGGTTTACACTCTCTGAGGTTTATTTTGGTTGACGGATACGGAGGGTGAGGTGGAGGAGGAGGAGGAGGAAGAGGAAGAGGAAGAAGAGGAGGAGGAGGAACAGGAAGAGGAAGAGGAAGAGGAAGAGGAAGAAGAGGAGGAGGAGGAGGAGGAGGAGGAGGAAGAAGAGGAGGAGGAGGAGGAGGAGGAGGAGGAGGAAGAGAAGGATGAGGAGGAAGAGGAAGAGGAGGAGGAAGATGAGGAGGAGGAGGAGGAAGAGGAGGAGGAGGAAGAGGAGGAGGAAGAGGAGGAAGAGGAGGAGGAGGAGGAAGAGGAGGAGGAGGAGGAGGAAGAGGAGGAGGAGAAGGAGGAAGAGGGAGAGGAAGAGGAGGAGGAGGAAGAGGAGGAAGAGGAGGAGGAGGAGGAGGAGGAACATCAGGCTGAGTGAGGGTCCCATGGGAGAATGAAGGAGGCCCTGCTGAATAATAACTTGATTATCCTCAACACACCAGAGTCCTGTCAGAAAACTCACGTTTTAATCTCACTTAGCTTCACAGTGTTTCATTCAGCTCAGCTTCATCTCTGAGAGCACTCACAACACAAACAGACTGTTATAATGAGGTCAAAGGTCAGAGGTCGGAAGTTAAACTTCCTCCAGACAGATTGAGTCTGTGTGACGGTGAGATATAATCTCTACGTTGATGAAACTGTAACTGGTATGATGAGTCAGAGCTGACCTTGAGCAGCTGTTTTATTGATGGTGATTTAACATGAACCTTGTTGTGCTGTCGGCTAAACACGCCGACATTAATCTCAGTAGATTGAGCTCGTTGTCGTCCTGCAGTAAAATGCCACGATCACACCAGCAGATTGACATAATTATATGTCAGCGCTACTGGCGCTACTAGCTACTGGCACTTCTAGCTACTGGCACTACTAGCTACTGGCACTTCTAGCTACTGGCACTACTAGCTACTGGCACTTCTAGCTACTGGCACTACTAGCTACTGGCGCTTCTAGCTACTGGCGCTACTAGCTACTGGCGCTTCTAGCTACTGGCACTTCTAGCTACTGGCACTACTAGCTACTAGTCATATACTAGTAATACTGTCATATGAGTGTGCACGGCGGTGCGGTCCAGTGGGTCTGATGACCATTCATTATTGTGAGGAAAATAACTCTGGATTCAGCGGTTAGTTCATTTTACTACTTTTAGGACATAATAGTTGTTGCCATCTTGGTTCCGTCGCCATCTTGGTTCCATCACCATCTTGTTTTTTGGCCATCACCATCTTGGTTCCGTCGCCATCTTGGTTCCATCGTCATCTTGGTTCTGTCGCCATCAAGGTTTTTGGCCGTCGCAATGTTGGTTCCGTCACCATCTTGGTTCCATTGCCATCTTGGTTTTTGGCCAACGCTATCTTGGTTCCATCACCATCTTGGTACCATCGCCATCTTGGTTCCATCACCATCTTGGTACCATCGCCATCTTGGTTCCATCACCATCTTGGTACCATCGCCATCTAGGTTTTTGGCCATCGTCATCTTGGTTCCATCGACATCTTGGTTCCATCACCATCTTGGTACCATCGCCATCTTGGTTTTTGGCCATCGTCATCTTGGTTTTTGGCCATCGTCATCTTGGTTCCATCGCCCTCTTGGTTCAATCGCCCTCTTGGTACTATCGCCATCTTGGTTCCATCGCCATCTTGGTTTTTGGCCATCGTCATCTTGGTTCCATCGCCATCTTGGTACCATCGCCATCTTGGTACCATCGCCGTCTTGGTTCCATCGCCATCTTGGTTCCATCGCCATCTTGGTTTTTCTCCGTCGCCATCTTGGTTGTAGCCTACCACAGCGCCATCTAGCAGCTGTTGTCAGAAAATCACCAGAGTTTCGTCTCTTTGTTTCTAGACTGTTTGGTTCAGTGAGCTGAAATCTGACCCTCCAGTTTAGATCTGGATCAGGTTCTGGCACTGTCTGACAGCAGCAGCTGAGGCTCATGGGTAATGTAGTCTTCAGAGTAGTCATAAATGAAGTGTAAATAATGTTCTATTATCCAGGAGGAGATAAAGGTTAACTGGTGGTTAAACTGTTGACCACCGCCAGCCAATCAGGGAGCAGGGTTTTGTGGCAGTGTGTTGCATCTAGTGTGTGTTTTGGCCTCTGTGGTGTCTGTTGTTTGATCAGCTGATGGAGCGGCTCAGATAAACCGATCCAATCAGGCTGGTTCTGCTGGTTTTAATGAATAGAGTCTCTCTCTCCCTGGAGGGCCGTGATTCATCCGCTCAAAACCAGTTCCAGTTGGGCATGGAGGACGACGAGGGCGGCGCCGCACATAACCGGGTCACTGTGAGACAGGATCCTGCAGGCTGCTGGTTCTGGTCCATGTGCCGATGTTCTGCCCACACGTATCATCATGATCCAGTGACCAGTACTCACTGATCTGACCTCTGACCTCTGATCAGACATCTCTAACATGTTTAAACAACGACGCCGTCAGAGTGGTGAGGTCACGACCCGGTTAGTAACCGAGCCCGGGGGAGGGGGGGAGCCCACAGGAGACGTGGCCTTTGACCCCCCCACTAGTGAACACAGTGACAGGAGAGACCAGCTGAGACTCACATATACCAACATCCACCGGAACCAACAGACCGGACCCAGCAGACTGGACCCAGCAGACTGGAACTGGACCCAACAGACTGGACCCAGCAGACTGGATCTAACAGACTGGACCCAGCAGACTGGAACTGGACCCAACAGACTGGACCCAGCAGACTGGACCCAGCAGACTGGACCCAACAGACTGGACCCAACAGACTGGACCCAGCAGGCTGGACCTGGACCCAACCCAACAGACTGGACCCAGAAGACTGGACCCAACAGACTGGACCCAACAGATTGGACCCAACAGACTGGACCCAACCCAACAGACTGGACCCAAAAGACTGGACCCAAAAGACTGGACCCAACAGACTGGACCTGGACCCAACCCAACAGACTGGACCTGGACCCAGCAGACTGGAACTGGACCCAACAGACTGGACCCAGCAGACTGGAACTGGACCCAACAGACTGGACCCAGCAGACTGGACCTGGACCCAACCCAACAGACTGGACCCAGCAGGCTGGATCCAGCAGACTAGACCCAACAGACTGGACCTGGACCTAACCCAACAGACTGGACCCAAAAGACTGGACCTGGACCCAACAGACTGGACCCAACAGATTGGACCCAAAAGACTGCACCTGGACCCAACAGACTGGACCTGATCCCAACCCAACAGACTGGACCCAACAGACTGGACCCAACAGATTGGACCTGGACCCAACAGACTGGACCCAACAGATTGGCCCTGGACCCAACAGACCCAGCAGAGAGTCTCTGAGACTACAGAACCACTGGACCCAACATGAAGAACCACATTGTTTATCTGAAGGGGACGGAGAACGTTAATGAACAGAATAAAAGACGTAAACATTCCCCAGTTAGCAGGAACGCTAGTTAGCAGGAATGCTAGTTAGCAGGAACGCTAGTTAGCAGGAACGCTAGTTAGCAGGAACGCTAGTTAGCAGGAATGCTAGTTAGCAGGAATGCTAGTTAGCAGGAACGCTAGTTAGCAGGAACGCTAGTTAGCAGGAACGCTAGTTAGCAGGAACGCTAGTTAGCAGGAACGCTAGTTAGCAGGAACGCTAGTTAGCAGGAACGCTAGTTAGCAGGAATGCTAGTTAGCAGGAACGCTAGTTAGCAGGAACGCTAATTAGCAGGAACGCTAGTTAGTAGGAACGCTAGTTAGTAGGAATGCTAGTTAGCAGGAATGCTAGTTAGTAGGAATGCTAGTTAGTAGGAACGCTAGTTAGCAGGAATGCTAGTTAGCAGGAATGCTAGTTAGTAGGAATGCTAGTTAGTAGGAACGCTAATTAGCAGGAACGCTAGTTAGTAGGAACGCTAGTTAGTAGGAATGCTAGTTAGCAGGAATGCTAGTTAGTAGGAATGCTAGTTAGCAGGAACGCTAGTTAGCAGGAATGCTAGTTAGCAGGAATGCTAGTTAGCAGGAATGCTAGTTAGCAGGAACGCTAGTTAGCAGGAATGCTAGTTAGCAGGAACGCTAGTTAGTAGGAACGCTAGTTAGCAGGAATGCTAGTTAGCAGGAATGCTAGTTAGCAGGAACGCTAGTTAGCAGGAACGCTAGTTAGCAGGAACGCTAGTTAGCAGGAACGCTAGTTAGTAGGAATGCTAGTTAGCAGGAATGCTAGTTAGTAGGAATGCTAGTTAGCAGGAATGCTAGTTAGCAGGAACGCTAGTTAGTAGGAATGCTAGTTAGCAGGAATGCTAGTTAGCAGGAATGCTAGTTAGCAGGAACGCTAGTTAGCAGGAATGCTAGTTAGCAGGAACGCTAGTTAGTAGGAACGCTAGTTAGCAGGAATGCTAGTTAGCAGGAATGCTAGTTAGCAGGAATGCTAGTTAGCAGGAACGCTAGTTAGTAGGAATGCTAGTTAGCAGGAATGCTAGTTAGTAGGAATGCTAGTTAGCAGGAACGCTAGTTAGCAGGAATGCTAGTTAGCAGGAACGCTAGTTAGTAGGAACGCTAGTTAGCAGGAATGCTAGTTAGCAGGAATGCTAGTTAGCAGGAATGCTAGTTAGCAGGAACGCTAGTTAGTAGGAATGCTAGTTAGCAGGAATGCTAGTTAGTAGGAATGCTAGTTAGCAGGAACGCTAGTTAGTAGGAACGCTAGTTAGCAGGAATGCTAGTTAGCAGGAACGCTAGTTAGTAGGAATGCTAGTTAGCAGGAATGCTAGTTAGTAGGAATGCTAGTTAGCAGGAACGCTAGTTAGTAGGAATGCTAGTTAGCAGGAATGCTAGTTAGTAGGAACGCTAATTAGCAGGAATGCTAGTTAGTAGGAATGCTAGTTAGCAGGAACGCTAGTTAGCAGGAACGCTAGTTAGCAGGAATGCTAACACACATCTGTAGATAAGATGAGAAGCTGCTGATCCGCTGCGTCCGTCACAGAAACATCTGTCTCGTCTCCATTCAACACCTGGATGTACCTACAGGAGTTATGACATCACAGCTAGTTTGGAGCCAATCAGGGCGCAGCATGAAGCTTCCAGGTCACAACACTGAGACGCAGTGAAGCAGGAGACATGTTGTTTCCAACAGTTAAACTGGAACAATATCTTTATATTCTGGATTATTATGTGAGGAGGAATCATCATGTTGATGTCTGGAGGAGATATCATATATTATATATTATATATATATATATTAAACCGGACTGAAACCATGAGTCATGATTTAAAACAGAAGAAAACGTACATGTGATCTTTAGATTCCTCCTGAATCTACAGCAGAGCTCATTCATATTGATGTTTCAGACCACTGGTATGATCAGAGGAGAGACGGATCACACTCAGGATTAAGAACAGACGACCTCTGTTTCTTTAATTCTGATAACCCGTCGGCGGTGGCGAGGTAACGTGAGTCCCGTGTGACTTCAGTCTCAGGAAGTTGATTGTGACTTCAGTCTCAGTTTCTACCAGCGGACCTGCTGCAGCTCGTTCAGAGATCTTATCTCACCGCACCGACCCAACATAAATATGATCAGAATGAGTCACGTGCTTTTACTGTGAAAGTCCCAGCAGGGAAGTGATCCCGGCGTGGAGCCCCGGGGGGGATGACTCTCTGATAAGTGAAACAGGAGAATAATCACAGATAGCGGCGCTGTCAGGACACATCAGCACTCTCTGGTACAGGATGTTCACACTACAACACCTGGACAACACACAGACAGGTTAAAACAACACAACTGCATCACAGCCAACATCTGGAGAGCAGAGCGTTCACACACTGAAACACCAGACTGGACCTTTTTAGATAGAGACCACAGAAACGGAGTCTGAAACTGAGATCTGACCGTCGTTACAGATCTCTTTACAACCAGCCTCGTCTCTCTTTGTTTCTCCTCTGGTGTGTTTTCACAGGAGTTCACACCTTCATGAGAGCAGCTGGGGCTGATGGGAGCTCAGCGGCTGTTAGCGGGGGGGCGCCACAGAGCTGAGACTGATGACCAGTTTCTAACCCAGAGCAGGATCAGAGGATCTATGACATCATCGCTCATAGGTATCGACTATTCCTTCGCAACGTAGCGTCACATTAGCCGGAGGGATATAACCGACTGAATTTGAAAACGATCCGATAAACTCTGTAGGAAGAGTTTCGAAAAAGTTTGAATTAAAACGCATGAAAAACGCACGACAATTCAAAAGGGCCGACATCCGGTTGGACGGAGTTAATGAAAGTTGATGAATATTACGTCTGAAATGATGAGAGCAATGTGGGAACCGGATGTCGTGAATATCAGAGGAACTGGTTTTGATGTACGCGCTGAGTTTCGTGAGTGTTTGAGTATCACAAGGGCGTCAAAAATAAGTTCAAAGTTCAAAGGCTCAATGTGATGAGGGGATCCTTGAAATCCTCAAACTTCTAAAGCGTGTGCTAATTTGTGTAAGTTTTGTGCATCCTAAGCTCCTCATAAATGCAATTCCACAGCAGAATAATAATAATAAACTTTAAAAAAACAACAGGTTCTTGACAATAAGGGGGTTTCTGAGCAGTTTACACAACACAAGTGCTCGCCATCCAGTCGCCGATAAAAGACAGAAATCTCCAAATGTCAAAAGATTTTGATCCCAAATCCCAGCATGTCTTCTTCTATGGTGCTCCTCAAGGTCTCGGTGTCTTAATGTGGTATTCTGGAGGATTATTGATCATTTTTATCAATTCTTCAGTGGTAAAAAATGGTTAAATTTAGCACTAAATGTGTGGAACAAACGGTATCAACCCAACAACTGATGAGTCCTAATAGAGCCTGAGGATGACCATCAGATACTGCTGTCATCATGTTCTAAAGCCTGATACACGTTCACTACTTTATCTCTGATTGATGACCAGAACAACTGGACGTCACAATCAATAATAATGTATGAATTTAGAATGAAGCCAGTGGTGTGACATGTTAAAGAGAGGAGTGGACGAGGTGCTGCTGGTTACAGTAGATGTTCTAGTGGAGGCGACACCTGATACTACGTCTTTACTTTCTGTTTCTATGTTTACCTTTCTGAGTCACACCTCACCTCTATCTACACTACTGCTGCTGCTCTGCTGCACACACACACACACACACACACACACACACACACACACACACACACACACACACACACACACACACACACACACACACACACACACACACACACACACACACACACACACACTGCACTACATACTCTATATGTGTACTACATACTCTATATATTCTATATACTCTATATGTGCACTATCCTTCAACATACTGTGTGAATAAGCAGCAGTATGTGTTAGGGCTGTCAATCAATTACAATATACAAAAATGAACCTTAAAGGGAGATTAGTCCAGTATTTACATTGACATTGACATTTTTCAGACTTTGTTTTGGACTTTTTAAAAAAAAATTGGGACTTTTTTCTGCAATTTTTTTCAGATATTTTTTGGACATTTTTCTGACTTTTTTAAAAAATCTGCAATTTTTCTGACTTTTTTCTGCAATTTTTCCGAATTTTTTGGACTTTTTTTGTTTTATTTTTTAAACATTTTTCAGATTTCTTTTTTTAATTTTAATTTTTAATTTTTTGGACTTTGAAAAAAATAAAAAAAAATCGGAAATTTTTCGGACTTTTTTTTGGACAAAAGCCCTCACACATTCACACATCTGGAGGTCAGAGGTCAAGGGACCTCTTTGAACATGGACATGACAGTTTGTCCTCTCCAACATTTAGTGTCAGTTTATTTAACCTCCTTCATGACCAACTAGTCTGACATGGTTGGTTTCGGATGATACCAGGATCTTCACTCTAGTAGCTTTGACAGCTCTACTCTGAACATCCCTCACACCACAGGAACATCTGGAAAGATCATCTCTAGAACCATCAACCAATCAGAGCTCTGCTGAGCGTCGTCAGGAGGAACCAGGACCAGAATCAGCTGGACTCTCGTAGTGTGAACTCGACATTAACTGACGAGCTCCTCTGTTACTGTTCTTTACAATATTATCAAATCAAATCTAAAGACTCAGACATGTAAATGTAGAATACGTCCTGTACTGACATGTGTGTGTCTGCTCACTCTGAAGTAGGTCAGAGGATTTACTGGTCCGGGTGTTAAGTTCAGGTGGGGGGGTTACCCAGACCATGTGGGGTCGGGGGGGTGGTGGTGGTGTTGGGGGGTCCAGGCTTCAGGTTTCAGGTTTCAGGTCTCAGCAGGAAGATGACAGACTGTTACAGATGAGTCCTGCTGACCTGCAGGAACACCGTCTCATTGTGAGCCTCCTCTCTGGAGTCCAGGACCAGGACTGAGTAGTCCACTTCCCCGGGGACGGTCCTCTCTGGAGTCCAGGACCAGGACTGAGTAGTCCACTTCCCCGGGGACGGTCCTCTCTGGAGTCCAGGACCAGGACTGAGTAGTCCACCTCCCCGGGGACGGTCCTCTCTGGAGTCCAGGACCAGGACTGAGTAGTCCACTTCCCCGGGGACGGTCCTCTCTGGAGTCCAGGACCAGGACTGAGTAGTCCACCTCCCCGGGGACGGTCCTCTCTGGAGTCCAGGACCAGGACTGAGTAGTCCACCTCCCCGGGGGCGGTCCTCTCTGGAGTCCAGGACCAGGACTGAGTAGTCCACCGCCCTGGGGATGGTCCTCTCTGGAGTCCAGGACCAGGACTGAGTAGTCCACCTCCCCGGGGACGGTCCTCTCTGGAGTCCAGGACCAGGACTGAGTAGTCCACTTCCCCGGGGGCGGTCCTCTCTGGAGTCCAGGACCAGGACTGAGTAGTCCACCGCCCTGGGGATGGTCCTCTCTGGAGTCCAGGACCAGGACTGAGTAGTCCACTTCCCCGGGGACGGTCCTCTCTGGAGTCCAGGACCAGGACTGAGTAGTCCACTTCCCCGGGGACGGTC
>CAKALS010000407.1:22500-25000 GCA_916701275.1 Sebastes miniatus | reverse complement strand
ATCAGTTCACCTGACAAACACCCAACACACACACACACACACACACACACACACACACTTGAGGACTGATGTTTTTAGTGAACACCCTGCAGTCCCCCCCCCCCTCTCAACCAAACCTGACCTCAACACTCACACAGTGTGTAGCACATGTAGCGTGTGTGTGTGTGTGTGTGTGTGTGTGTGTGTGTGTGTGTTCTTACCATGGTGTGTGTAGTGTGTAGTCAGTAGTAGTATATTCCAGTCTGAGAACATGTTCCTCTCTCTCTCTCTCTCTCTCTCTCTCTCTCTCTCTCTCTCTCTCTCTCTCTGGGGTCTGTTAGTGTCTCTCGTCCCGTCACCTCTGATTCTGCTCTGACTCAGTCCAGCCTCTCATGTGTGAAGCCCCGCCCCCCACCAGCTGTCAATCATCCTGCCCCTCCCTCCTCCTCCTCCTCCTCCTTCCTCCTCCTCCTCCTCGTCTTCCTCCTCCTCTCTGTCCCCCCCTACTGGCACTATTTTGTCTCACATATAATATATTATATTAATCCTCTTGTATCATATTAATCCTCTTGTTGAAACTAATAAACTGATTTTATTATTAATTTATGAATCAATGTTTTTGGTCAATTAAATGTAAAAATTAAAACGAGATAAAAAGATGAGAATATAAATCATGAATCGTCCCAAAGTGTAACAAATAAATCAATTAACAATGTAGATTTTATTATATTTTGGTTTATTGATTACAATTAGTATCCAGCAACCCAGAAATCAAAGAATAAAGACATTTCCCTCACAGATTAGTGGCATTTTATTTTTAATTTATAATGTTTTATACTTCTGCTGAATATAATCCAATCAATCTTATTTCCATAGATGTATTTTGTATATACAGTTCCCTTTGTTAACACCTTTATTTTGAAAAGCAGACGTAGTGCCACTTGTCTACTTCCTCTAACTTCTCCAAGGTGGTCTCTAGCTCTCCCGTCAGCTCCGTTCTCTTTATCCATCCATGGTCAGCTCCATCGGGGCCGTTTCAATGCAGAGAACACAAATGTCAGTATCTGGGTGCTCTACAGTCGTAGCGTCGGCCCATTTGACCACGGAGACGAAAGCGACGGCCGGCTCCACCGCCACGTTACCGCCATACCATAACGTTACTTCCGTACCATAACGTTACCGCCATACCATAACGTTACCACCATACCATAACGTTTCCTGATCACTTTTTCTGAGACATATTTCGGATATACTTTGCCATTTTTTCGGCCTTTTTCCTGAAATATTTCAGACACTTTTCAGACTTTTATTCTGACATATATCGGCCTTTTTTTCGGACTTATGTTTGAACATATTTCAGACGTTTTTTGGGACATTTTTTGGGCCATATTTCAGACATACCTTGGCATTTTTTTCGGACTTTCTTAAAAAACTATTTCAGACATAGTTCAGCTTTTTTTCAGACATTTTTCAGCCTTTGTTCGGACATATTTTGTCCTTTTTTAGACGTTAGCATGCAGCTTCAGCTCTGCTCTGTGTAGCTCTGCTTTTCCTGTCAATGTGTGAAACCCAAAGTGTTTCCATCCTTTACTGGATGTGTAGTGTTTACCACGCTGGATTTAACATGGGAGGTTGCAGGTCGTATCCACGACGACACTCCAACGTTTTACACTCTCTGAGGTTTGTTTTGGTTGACGGATACGGAACAGATATGACGTCACGTTACTCAGATTACCACAATAAAAGCAGTAACTTCCTTCTACCTCCACATAGACTCAGATGAAGCAGATATATCCATTTTGGTTTTAAAACATCTATTTAGAAATAAAAAAAAATTGATTTTTTTCCCGCCCCCAGAGACCGGTCAGAGTCCAGTCAGAGTCCAGTCAGAGTCCAGTCAGAGACCAGTCAGAGTCCAGTCAGAGACCAGTCAGAATCCAGTCAGAGTCCGGTCAGAGACCGGTCAGAGTCCAGTCAGAGTCCAGTCAGAGACCAGTCAGAGTCCAGTCAAAGACCAGTCAGACACCAGTCAGAGACCAGTCAGGGTCCAGTCAGAGACCAGTCATAGACCAGTCAGGGTCCACTATGAAGGAAATGAGCCGGCAGTCACAGCTGGAGACCAACAGCTGGTATTTCACTGCAGTCATCGTCCCAGTTACAGATAATGATGGAAGCCAGTAAGACACTGAACCGGGCCAGTTTAATGATGACAGGTCAGACTGGAAACCAGTTGATGACCACTGACTCCCACCAGTCTGGACCAGCTGTCTGAAGTGTCATTAAGAAGACAACAAGTAAACAAACAGCTGTTTGTCAATCACAACGTGTTACAACCAGTAACCACCATGATCAAGAGGACTGTTCCAGTTGGACCAATCACAAACAGAGAGGACGTCCAGCAGCACCACTGGAACCAGTACGGAGGTTCTGGTCTGTGCTGGTCTCCAGGGTACTGCTGGACAGAGTCACAATGACTGTGGCTATAAAGAGCCCCCCCGCCAGAGGTTTAATGGGAGCACTG
>CAKALS010000407.1:0-17500 GCA_916701275.1 Sebastes miniatus | reverse complement strand
TGCTGCAAAGCGAGGAGATCCCTCGCCATAAAAACGCCCCTGTGGACACGTAGCATCAGGCGCTAGCTAACAGACGCCTCGCCTCACAGAGAGGCAGGCACCCACCTGCAGCAGCTATGCAGCCTCTGATGCAGCCTCTGATGCAGCCTCTGATGCAGCCTCTGATGCAGCCTCTGATGCAGCCTCTGATGCAGCCTCTGGCTACTGACAGCTCACATTCTTTACACGCCTCACTGAGTAGTGTGTGTGTGTGTGTGTGTGTGTGTGTGTGTGTGTGTGTGTGTGTGTGTGTGTGTGTGTGAAGTCAGATGGAGGTTCTGCTCAGAGTTCATTCCTCTGACAGGAGCATTGTTGTGGACTCTATCTGAACAAACAGCTGGTGTTAAACCTGTGACGTCATAAAGATGAATGGAGGATTTTAAACTGATCAATTATAAAATATCTATTTAGATTTTATTTAGCATGATTTTAGTATCAGTTCCTTAACTCAGAATCACACCGGCAGCAAACAGAACGAGTCCTAACGGAGCGTTCACACCAACAGAGAGGTCTTATATGACGTTACCATGTGTCTGTGGTCCCCCAGAGCTACGATAGTCCACCACCTCTGTCCAGAGACCAGAGACCACAGACTGTCTGTGGTCCCCCAGAGCTACGATAGTCCACCACCTCTGTCCAGAGACCAGAGACCACAGACTGTCTGTGGTCCCCCAGAGCTACGATAGTCCACCACCTCTGTCCAGAGACCAGAGACCACAGACTGTCTGTGGTCCCCCAGAGCTACGATAGTCCACCACCTCTGTCCAGAGACCAGAGACCACAGACTGTCTGTGGTCCCCCAGAGCTACGATAGTCCATCACCTCTGTCCAGAGACCAGAGACCACAGACTGTCTGTGATCACCCAGAGCTACGATAGTCCATCACCTCTGTCCAGAAACCAGAGACCAGAGACCACAGACTGTCTGTGGTCCCCCAGAGCTACGATAGTCCATCATCTCTGTCCAGAAACCAGAGACCAGAGACCACAGACTGTCTGTGGTCCCCCAGAGCTACGATAGTCCATCACCTCTGTCCAGAGAGCAGAAACCACAGACTGTCTGTGGTCCCCCAGAGCTACGATAGTCCATCATCTCTGTCCAGAGAGCAGAAACCACAGACTGTCTGTGGTCCCCCAGAGCTACGATAGTCCATCACCTCTGTCCAGAAACCAGAGACCAGAAACCACAGACTGTCTGTGGTCCCCCAGAGCTACGATAGTCCATCACCTCTGTCCAGAAACCAGAGACCAGAGACCACAGACTCTCTGTGGTCCCCCAGAGCTACGATAGTCCATCACCTCTGTCCAGAAACCAGAGACCAGAGACCACAGACTGTCTGTGGTCCCCCAGAGCTACGATAGTCCATCACCTCTGTCCAGAGAGCAGAAACCACAGACTGTCTGTGGTCCCCCAGAGCTACGATAGTCCATCATCTCTGTCCAGAAACCAGAGACCAGAGACCACAGACTGTCTGTGGTCCCCCAGAGCTACAATAGTCCATCACCTCTGTCCAGAAACCAGAGACCAGAGACCACAGACTGTCTGTGGTCCCCCAGAGCTACGATAGTCCATCACCTCTGTCCAGAGAGCAGAAACCACAGACTGTCTGTGGTCCCCCAGAGCTACGATAGTCCATCACATCTGTCCAGAGAGCAGAAACCACAGACTGTCTGTGGTCACCCAGAGCTACGATAGTCCATCACCTCTGTCCAGAGAGCAGAAACCACAGACTGTCTGTGATAGAAACAACAACGTCTCTAGATGACGTCATGTTGAGTGTTGATGGAGCAGCTGCATAGCCTGGCACTGATCCATCCAGACTCCATTCAGAAAACAAGCATTTTAACAGTCGAAAAAGTCTCTTCGCTTTTGGTGTGAACACGGCATACTTCTAAATAATAAAAACTGTTAATGATCCTTAAACACTCACCGGCACCGGGCTACAATCTAAACCTCACATCCATGAATGAACACAATTAAAACCAATTTGAAATTCCTGCCGTGGAGGATGGTGTGTGTGTGTGTGTGTGTGTGTGTGTGTGTGTGTGTGTGTGTGTGTGTGTGTGTGTGTGTGTGTGTGTGTGTGTGTGTGTGTGTGTGTGCGCATGCGTGCGTGCGTGTGTGTGTGTGTGTATGTGTGTGTGTGTGTGTGTGTAACCTGCCTCCATCTTGGCTCCAACATCAGACTGTGGAGCCAGT
This sequence comes from Sebastes miniatus, assembly GCA_916701275.1. NCBI lineage: Eukaryota > Metazoa > Chordata > Actinopteri > Perciformes > Sebastidae > Sebastes > Sebastes miniatus. The sequence continues at coordinate 15,262 of CAKALS010000407.1, read as the reverse complement.
TTCTCCCTGCTGGCCTCAGACTGTCTGTCTGGCTCTTTATTCTCCACTATTAACACCTTCAGCACAAACACACCAACATTCATACCACAAACACAACAACAACAACAACTACAACTACAACAACAACAACTACAACCACAACTACAACAACTGGACAAAGTTCAAATCACACACCAAACTGTGACTCCAGACGTATCCCAGGACCTTCTCCTGTCCAGGACCTCCTCCTGTCCAGGACCTCCTCCTGTCCAGGACCTCGTCCCGTCCAGGACCTCGTCCCGTCCAGGACCTCATCCCGTCCAGGACCTCCTCCCGTCCAGGACCTCCTCCCGTCCAGGACCTCCTCCCGTCCAGGACCTCCTCCTGTCCAGGACCAGCTCTAGCAGAGCAGCTGTGATCCAGCTCAGGGTTAAACTGTCTCTCAGTCAGTCTGGAGCTCATAAAGCTGTAAACCTTCTCTGAAACATTCCTGTGAGCTGATCCACATCTCAAACATCCACCGCTGTTCCTTTAACTCCGTCACAGTCCAGCACATCTACCTGTCTAGAGAATACACCCCCTTAAATGTTCCCTGACATTCCAGGAATTCCAGGACCAGTGAATTATGTTCAAAGGGAGTCCTTCGGGGCCCTGAACCGCAGCTTGACAACAATTTCACTGCACAGAGCACAACCAACAACCAAAAAAACAACAACCAAAACCAACAACCAAAACCAACAACCAACAACCAAAACCAACAACCAACAACCAAAACCAACAACCAACAACCAAAACCAACAACCAAAACCAACAACCAACAACCAAAACCAACAACCAACAACCAAAACCAACAACCAACAACCAAAACCAACAACCAAGACCAACAACCAACAACCAAAACCAACAACCAAAACCAACAACCAACAACCAAAAACCAACAACCAAAAACAACAACCAAAACCAACAACCAACAAGCAACAACCAAAACCAACAAGCAACAACCAAAACCAACAACCAAAACCAACAACCAACAACCAACGACCAACAACCAAAACCAACAACCAAAACCAACAACCAACAACCAAAACCAACAACCAACAACCAAAACCAACAACCAAAACCAAAACCAACAACCAACAACCAAAACCAACAACCAAAACCAACAACCAACAACCAAAACCAACAACCAAAACCAACAACCAACAACCAAAACCAACAACCAACAACCAAAACCAACAACCAAAACCAACAACCAACAACCAAAACCAACAACCAACAACCAACAACCAAAACCAACAACCAAAACCAACAACCAACAACCAACAACCAAAACCAACAACCAACAACCAACTACCGACAACCAACAAAGACACATCAACTGAGATTTAAGACTTTTAAGAGCCTCATGACGACGACTGGAACAGAAAATAAGACTACATCCTGTTTAAGCCCTGTAATTATCTAACACATATTGAACTTTGCACATCTACATTTACTACCTCAATTATTGAAGAACAAAACATTGTAACTTGCACACTTTGCTAATGTATATAGTGGGTTAATCTATGTTTATAATTTTTGAATTTGAATTGCAATTCCTGTTAATTTAGATTTATTTTTTACCAAGCTGCTGGTGTACAATTTATTATTTTAATAATAAATAAAAATGATGTTACTTTTGAAGATTTTTTACCAAGTTGTTAGTGTACGATTTATTATTTTAATAATAAATAAAGTCTGCTACTTTTGAAGATATTTTACCAAATTACTAATGTATGATTTAATATTTTAATAATAAATAAAAAGTCTGTTAATTTTTTAAAGATTTTTATCAAGTTGTTAGTGTACGATTTATTAATTTATTAATAAATACAAATTCTGTTAATTTTGAAGATTTTTTACCCAGTTGCTGGTGTACGATTTAATATTTGAATAATAAATAAAACATTTAATTTGTATAAATAAAATAAAAAAGTATATTTATTTGTTACATTTTGTTTTATAAAGTTAAGAAAACAATGTTTAATTCCAGCCCGAGGTTTCTTTACATATATAAAAACAGTCACTTCCACACAGTGAGGCATAAAGCTGATTAATTAAACACTAGTATCGGATCGGTACTCGGTGTCAGCCGATACCCAAAGCCCATGTATCGGTATCGGGACCTGTACATCTCTACTATAGATTATTATTTTAAACATATTTCTCATCAGAGCAGTGAACTAACAAACATTTCAGAGTTCATAAAACTGAATTTAAGACGCTGAATACTGCGATAAGACTTTTCCAGACGTCAAGCAGACAACACAGACATGTCTAAATAGTGTTAGTAGCGACCAGCAGAGATGAGTAAAGCTGCAGATAAAGAGTCGGACAGCTGAGTCTGCAGCAGCAGCAGGCTGCCGGCTCTACGAGCAAGGCACTTACCCTCTGTGACTGGAGTACGACTCCCTCTCAGCTCCTCTCAGCTGGAACGGGAAGTAATCCAAACTGAACCACCGACGAGCACAACAAAGACCGGCACGAAGTACAGTTCAGACAGAGACAGTAGAGCTCCACAGTAGAGTCAGTAGAGCTCCACAGTAGAGACAGTAGAGCTCAGACAGTCAGCAGAGCTCCACAGTAGAGTCAGTAGAGCTCAGACAGAGACAGTAGAGCTCCACAGTAGAGTCAGTAGAGCTCCACAGTAGAGACAGTAGAGCTCAGACAGTCAGCAGAGCTCCACAGTAGAGTCAGTAGAGCTCAGACAGTCAGCAGAGCTCCACAGTAGAGTCAGTAGAGCTCAGACAGAGACAGTAGAGCTCCACAGTAGAGACAGTAGAGCTCAGACAGTCAGCAGAGCTCCAGCAGGGAGAGTTTAGTCAGAAATAAGCAGCATGTGTTCACAGAGGAGCTCCCTGACTAAATATCAGCCTGCAGGCTCAGACAGCTCCACCCACAGACCTCTCTCTCTCTCTGGGTCTCTCTCTCTCTGGGTCTCTCTCTCTCTGGGTCTCTCTCTCTCTGGGTCTCTCTCTCTCTGGGTCTCTCTCTCTCTGGGTCTCTCTCTCTGGGTCTCTCTCTCTCTGGGTCTCTCTCTCTGGGTCTCTCTCTCTCTGGGTCTCTCTCTCTGGGTCTCTCTCTCTCTGGGTCTCTCTCTCTCTGGGTCTCTCTCTCTGGGTCTCTCTCTCTGGGTCTCTCTCTCTCTCTGGGTCTCTCTCTCTGGGTCTCTCTCTCTCTGGGTCTCTCTCTCTGGGTCTCTCTCTCTGGGTCTCTCTCTCTGGGTCTCTCTGGGTCTCTCTCTCTCTGGGTCTCTCTCTCTCTGGGTCTCTCTCTCTGGGTCTCTCTCTCTCTGGGTCTCTCTCTCTCTGGGTCTCTCTCTCTCGGTCTCTCTCTCTGGGTCTCTCTCTCTCTGGGTCTCTCTCTCTGGGTCTCTCTCTCTCTGGGTCTCTCTCTCTCTGGGTCTCTCTCTCTCTGGGTCTCTCTCTCTCTGGGTCTCTCTCTCTCTGGGTCTCTCTCTCTGGGTCTCTCTCTCTGGGTCTCTCTCTCTGGGTCTCTCTCTCTCTGGGTCTCTCTCTCTCTGGGTCTCTCTCTCTCTGGGTCTCTCTCTCTCTGGGTCTCTCTCTCTCTGGGTCTCTCACTCTGGGTCTCTCTCTCTGGGTCTCTCTCTCTCTGGGTCTCTCTCTCTCTGGGTCTCTCTCTCTGGGTCTCTCTCTCTCTGGGTCTCTCTCTCTCTGGGTCTCTCTCTCTGGGTCTCTCTCTCTCTGGGTCTCTCTCTCTCTGGGTCTCTCTCTCTCTGGGTCTCTCTCTCTCTGGGTCTCTCTCTCTCTGGGTCTCTCTCTCTCTGGGTCTCTCTCTCTGGGTCTCTCTCTCTCTGGGTCTCTCTCTCTGGGTCTCTCTCTCTCTGGGTCTCTCTCTCTGGGTCTCTCTCTCTGGGTCTCTCTCTCTGGGTCTCTCTCTCTCTGGGTCTCTCTCTCTGGGTCTCTCTCTCTGGGTCTCTCTCTCTGGGTCTCTCTCTCTCTGGGTCTCTCTCTCTCTGGGTCTCTCTCTCTGGGTCTCTCTCTCTCTGGGTCTCTCTCTCTGGGTCTCTCTCTCTCTGGGTCTCTCTCTCTGGTCTCTCTCTCTCTCTGGTCTCTCTCTCTGGGTCTCTCTCTCTGGGTCTCTCTCTCTCTGGGTCTCTCTCTCTCTGGGTCTCTCTCTCTCTGGGTCTCTCTCTCTCTGGGTCTCTCTCTCTGGGTCTCTCTCTCTGGGTCTCTCTCTCTCTGGGTCTCTCTCTCTGGGTCTCTCTCTCTCTGGGTCTCTCTCTCTGGTTGAAGCATGAGAGTCTATCAGATACTCTGAGTTCACCAAACAGCTGGTAACTAACACACACACAGTGTTGGCAGGAGTTTGCAGAACATTCTTTGGACAACAAATGAAATCTTAAAATAGTGCAGAGGAATCCTTGTGAACACCTTCACCACAGAGAGAGAGCTGGACAATACAGACAGGACTCACTCAGAGGAGAGTTCTGCTTCTGGTTATAATAACAGAGGTTGTATGAGGTTCCTCTAAACACAAGAAAGGGAGAAAAAGAGAATCACCTACTGTATGTATCGCCATTTCATTATTCATTTCTAAATAGATGTTTTTCGATATATCTGCTTCATCTGAGTCTATGTGGAGGTAGAAGGAAGGTACTGCTTTTATTGTGGTAGTCTGAGTAACGTGACATCATATCCGTTCCGTATCCGTCAACCAAAACAAACCTCAGAGAGTGTAAAACGTTGGAGGGTCGTCGTGGATACGACCTGCAACCCCCATGTTAAATCCAGCGTGGTAAACACTACACATCCAGTAAAGGATGGAAACACTTTGGGTTTCACACATTGACAGGAAAAGCAGAGCTAGACAGAGCAGAGCTAAAGCTGCATGCTAACTCTGTCACGGACAGGAAACGTTATGGTATGGAGGTAACGTTATGGTACGGTGGTAACGTTATGGTATGGAGGTAACGTTATGGTATGGAGGTAATGTTATGGTATGGTGGTAACGTTGTGGTATGGTGGTAATGTCATGGTATGGTGGTAACGTTATGGTATGGAGGTAACGTTATGGTATGGAGGTAATGTTATGGTATGGTGGTAACGTTGTGGTATGGTGGTAATGTTATGGTATGGTGGTAACGTTATGGTATGGAGGTAACATTATGGTATGGTGGTAACGTTATGGTATGGAGGTAATGTTATGGTATGGAGGTAACGTTATGGTATGGCGGTAACGTTATGGTATGGCGGTAACGTTATGGTATGGCGGTAACGTTATGGTATGGTGGTAACGTTATGGTATGGAGGTAATGTTATGGTATGGAGGTAACGTTATGGTATGGCGGTAACGTTATGGTATGGCGGTAACGTTATGGTATGGCGGTAACGTTATGGTATGGAGGTAATGTTATGGTATGGTGGTAACGTTGTGGTTTGGTGGTAATGTTATGGTATGGAGGTAACGTTATGGTATGGAGGTAACGTTATGGTATGGTGGTAACGTTATGGTATGGTGGTAATGTTATGGTATGGTGGTAACGTTATGGTATTGAGGTAACGTTATGGTATGGTGGTAATGTTATGGTATGGTGGTAACGTTATGGTATGGAGGTAACGTTATGGTATGGAGGTAACGTTATGGTATGGCGGTAACGTTATGGTATGGCGGTAACGTTATGGTATGGTGGTAACATTATGGTATGGAGGTAACATTATGGTATGGCGGTAACGTTATGGTATGGCGGTAACGTTATGGTATGGCGGTAACATTATGGTATGGAGGTAACATTATGGTATGGCGGTAAACAAGTTAACAACAATCACAATACATCAGAATATCGAATCGCGATATTTAAAAATCCCAATCCATATAGAATCAGCATGGTGAGGATTATTGATGTGTTGGTGGTGTAGAGGACTCACATTGATCCTAACCCTGCTGATAACAGCAGGAATGTTTCTCTCTGTTGGTTTGGATTTCTGTCCGTATCCCTCCCAGCTGCTGTCTGATGAAATAAAAACACCTCTCTGCAGTTTGAGCTGTTTTTCTTTCCTCTGCTGGATCGTAAAGTCTCTGTTCTCCTCAGACTGCTGACCCTGGATCCTCTAAAAGCTCCTCCAACCACTCTGTGAACTCTCTCAAAGAGCTGAGCTCACATTAGAAAATAACCACTTCTCATTCCTAACAATATGCTCACATAAATCTGCTCAACTTTTCCTCCTTCACATTTCCTCCAGGTGTTAATTCTTCTTTTCTCCCAGTGTCCTAAAAATAACAATAATCCTTCTGAGAGGTATTATTACATCCAGCTTATGGTCAGCACTCTTCAGCAGTAGCCATCCAGAGTGTTAGCATCCAGAGTGTTAGCATCCAGAGTGTTAGCATTCAGAGTGTTAACATCCAGAGTGTTAACATCCAGAGTACAGTACAGTAACTATCTCTGTTGTCTGTAATGTTTTATACTTCTGGTGAATATAATCCATCAATCTGATTTCCATAGATAGATGTATTTTGTATACACAGTTCCCTTTGTTAACACCTTTATTTTGAAAAGGTGACGTAGTCCCACGTGTCTACTTCCTCTAACTTCTCCAAGGTGGTCTCTAGCTCTCCCGTCAGCTCCGTTCTCTTTATCATCCATGGTCAGCTCCATCGGGGCCGTTTCAATGCAGAGAACACAAATGTCAGGCTGACCCTCCAACGTTTTAGACTCTCTGAGGTTTGTTTTGGTTGACGGATACGGAACGGATATGACGTCACGTTACTCAGACTACCACAATAAAAGCGGTAACTTCCTTCTACCTCCACATAGACTCAGATGAAGCAGATATATCCATTCTGGTGTTAAAACATCCGTTTAGAAATCGTAAAAACTAAATCAATATTTTCCCACCCCGACTGTTTAATGACAGAAGTGTAAATATAAAGAAATGAACTCTTTCTGCGTTCGAAGCACAACGTCTGCAGGTTCGATACGTCTCGTGTCTCTTGTGTACTGACAGGGTCAGTCAGCAGGTATCCTGACCCACCAACACCACACAGTCTCCAGCAGGTATCCTGACCCACCAACACCACACAGTCTCCAGCAGGTATCCTGACCCACCAACACCACACAGTCTCCAGCAGGTATCCTGACCCACCAACACCACACAGTCTCTGTTAGTGTCGTATTGTCGACCACGGTGCAGCATCACAAACACAAACAGCTCACTGATGGATTCACTGCCTTATTAAACCACATGGAGGAACTGGAGACACATCCAGATGTGTTGCTGCTGCTGAGTGGGTTATTGTTGTTCCTGCTAATGCTAAGTGGCAGGTGGTCCTCCTAACATCAGTGACCTTTGACCTCTGGGGGTCTTTAGTGGTCACAGAGGGACAGGGAGGGTCTCTGGGGAGAAGACACGAGGGGGAATCTGAATAAATGAATAATGAGCAGCGTCGCTCAGGGAGCTGGAGTAATGAGTGAGTGTGTGTGTGTGTGTGCGTGCGTGCGTGCGTGCGTGCGTGCGTGCGTGCGTGCGTGCGTGTGTGTTTTAACTCAGAGTCAGTCACTCAGTCTTCAGACAGCAGAAGGAACACATCAGATGTGATAATTAGGATGCACCGATTGTGAAATTCTGGGCCAACACCAATGATTAAAATGTCTGAGAGCCAACTTTTTTTCGGACATTTGTCAGTAATTTTTTTTTTACTTTTTTTCGGACGATTTTTTTACTTATCTTCGGACATTGTTCAGATTTTTTTTTTAGTTTTTTCGGGACATTTATTTTACTTTTTTCGGAAATTTTTCAGAATTTTTTTTTAACTTTTTTTCGCACATCTTTTTTACTTTTCTTTGAACATTTTTCAGTATTATTTTTTTACTTGTTTCGGACATATATTGGACTTTTTTTTTTACATTTTTCAGAATTTTTTTAAAACTTGTTTTTCGGACACCTTTTGAATTGTTTTTTACTTTTTGGACATTTTTTAATTAAAATGTTGTTGTTTATTCTGATTTTGTTGTTATTTATTCCCCCCTATTGTTGTGTGTTGTTTCTCTGCAGTGCGAGCTTGCATGCCGGTCTGCATGAGTTGTCGGCGCTGTCGGCGCTGTGGTACCGAGGAGCTATCTCTACTTATTTCTGTCTTTGTGCTGCTGCAACAACAGAGTTTCCCCTCTGGGGGATCAATACAGATTTATCTTGTTGACTTAAATATCACAATATATAATAACTTCCAAGCAACATTCTATACACAACACAATTTAGTCAACAGGACAGAAATACAGTTTCTACGTCAAAGTCATAAGATTGAGTGTTTCTCTAAAGCTGTGAAGTCACAGGAAGAACTAGAATCACCGCCTCACGGTCGTATCCCTCCACCAACCAGTCAAGTGTCAGTTTACATCCACGTCTGTCCAACATGTCATCTCTTCATCATTTCATCCTGTTAGACAGTTGAGTTAAATTGTCATAATTAGCAGATGAATTCTTGAGTCATGTTTGTGAGGTCACAGCGACCTCTAACCACCGATATCTAATCAGTTCATCCTTGAGTCCAAGTGGAGGTTTGTGCAAAATGTCAAGACGTTCCCTCCAGACGTTCCTGAGATATCACGTTTACGAGAAAGGGACGGACAGACAGACGGACGGACGGACAGACGGACGGACGGACGGACAGACGGACGGACGGACGGACAGACAGACGGACAGACAGACGACCCTACAACATACTGCCTCTGGCCACAGCGGCATAATAAAACCACGGTTCTGGTCAGTTATGTGGAGGAAGTGGAGGAAGCGTGCGTCGCTGCCGGTCTAGACAGCTGTATTGATTTAACTTTGGTGCCACTTTGAAATTTAATGCTCATAAATAGGATTTGTTAGATATGACTGTTTATACAACAGTCTCATCTTGTAAAAGATTATTATTAGGGCTGTCAAAGTTAACATGATAATAACACAAAGTCCTTTTAACGCCACTAATTTCTTTAACGCAACTTTGGATTTTTAGGTTGTAGCAGTTCAGTTTTAAAGCTAGAGAGAAGATCCTGGTCTCATAGTAAACTAGAGAACCTGATGAATCCATCGGTACCAACCATGTCAGACTAGCTGGTCATGAAGAGGTTAAATAACACTCCAAACTGTCATGTCCATGTTCAAAGGGGTCCCTTGACCTCTGACCTCCAGATCAGTGAATGTAAATGGGTTCTATGGGTACCCACGAGTCTCCCCTTTACAGACATGCCCACTTTATGATAATCACATGCAGTTTGGGGCAAGTCATAGTCAAGTCAGCACACTGACACACTGACAGCTGTTGTTGCCTGTTGGGCTGCAGTTTGACATGTTATGATTGGAGCATATTGTTTGATGCTAAATGCAGTACCTGTGAGGGTTTCTGGATCAATATCTGTCATTGATTTGTGTTGTTCATTGATTTACAATAATAAATATATACATGCATTTACATAAAGCAGCATATTTGTCCACTCCCATGTTGATAAGAGGATTAAATACTGGACTGATCTCCTTTAAGGTTCATTTAGAACTGATAATACATGTGAGATTAATCCTGATTAAATGTATGAATGGTTATTGACTCCTACCTTTATATGTAGCTGGTCCTCCAGGTTGGATGTTGTTGACAGTCTGATTCTGATGAACTGGTATTAAACTGACCTGCAAACAACCACAGAAGCAGATCATATTTAACATAATATACACACATCATTATGAAGAAAAAAACCCACTTAGAAACAGTTTCTGACCTGAAACATCTTAACACTACAAGCTCCAACACCCTGTGAGTGAATGAGTTAATGAATGACTGAATGAGTGAATGAATGAGTTGGTTGAGGGTTGTGTTCATTCACAGCGTGCAGCAGCTCCTCACACAGGCCTGGACATGAAGTCCTGATGTCACCATGTGCTTTGTGTTGGACTGTAGCAGGAATGTGAGGTGGAATAGTGAGGACGCTGATGAATGACTGCTGGATGAGAGAGTGAAACTAAACTAAATGACACGCTGGTAACAAGCCTGGACTATCTGCTCTACAGATTACATTAGATTCTAGACGTTAACACATGCAGGAGAAGCTGCACATGTTGCTGCTCTGATGGGCTGCAGTTTGCATGACTTGCTCCATTTATACAGATCATACATCACATTACTGTCGACCGGGGCTGCAACAGTTAGTGGATACGTGCTGAACCGTCACGGTCCGGGGGCCACGGTCCGGGGGTCACGGTCCGGGGGCCACGGTCCGGGGGCCACGGTCCGGTGGTCACGGTCCGGGGATCACAGTCCGGTAGTAAGGCAGCAGCATGCAGAATACACGCTATGTAGGTTGATGCACATAATGTGGAACCAACATTCACAAGCTTTAACAACATGAGGTTTGTATGACGGAGTATTAGGGTCAAGGGGAAAAATATATCTGAGATTTTGAGAAAAAAGTCGTAACTTTACGAGAAAAAGTGGTTTTAAAATGCTAAATTGAGGATTTTCAGGTTTGTGAATGTTATCAAACCGTGCAGATGGGGATGTTTTAGTATGATGATATAGGAGGTGTAAATTAGAGGCACAGACACAGATTGAGGTGTACCGGTACATATCACTCTATTCCTTTGTGTATTGTGTTTTACCAGCTGCAGAACTTGACATGAATACTATGAGACTATTTTAACACCATACAGGTTCACCCCCTCAGTTAGCATGCTAACATTAGCTCCTTCGTAGTAAACAGCAGCTGAGGCTGATGATGTCATCAGTTCAGCAGGTATTTGGTCATAAATAAATAAACTATTGGACTCATCAATGTGCTGACGCTGCAGGAAATACATGTGATTTATAATAAGAGTCCAACAAGCAGCAGATCTTTAACTCGTTTTGTCTCAAGCTAATCGATCCGTCTGTGACTCCACCGCCGACAGACACATTCAGTCTGTCTGCGTTAACACACTCCCTCTCTTCTCTCTCTCTCCTCCTCTCTCCCCTCTTTCCTCTCTCTTCCATCTCTTCCCTCTGTCTTCCTTCTCTCTCTCTCTCTCTCTCTCTCTCCTCTCTCTTCCTTCTCTTCCCTCTCTCTTCCCTCTCTCTCCACTCTCTCTTCTCTCTCTCTCTCTCCTCTCTCTTCCCTCTCTCTCTCCTCTCTCTCCTCTCTCTTCCCTCTCTCTCCACTCTCTCTTCTCTCTCTCTCTCCTCTCTTTTCCCTCTCTTCCCTCTCTCTCCTCTCTCTCTTCCATCTCTTCTCTCTCTCTCTTCTCTCTCTCTCCGGGGTTGAGTGGAGTGTGCTGTGTGTATTTTCCTTTTTCCCTCTTTTGCCTGTTTTCTTATCTCTTTTCTCTTTTTTCTTTTTTCACGGGAAGGTGTTTTGGGGGTTTATTTAAATTGTATTGGTTTAAGTGGTTTAAGTGGTTTAAGTGGTTTAAGTGGTTGGTTCAGGAGCTGGTTCTTAGTTTTGTTTGGGGGAGTGCAGGCCTGCAGGGCCGTGTGCTGGGCCGGCCGGCATGGCTTCACAGTCGGGTGGAGGAACAGAGGCTGTCTCGCTTCGCCACGGTATCAGATGTGTGCCTGAAAGCGGTGCTACGGTAGAAGATGTCCTGAAAGCGGTCGGCGAACAGGTAGGATGCGAACATCTTGGTTATGCTTCGCGGATGAATAAGGCTGTGGTGGTTTTTCTTAAAAAAGAAAGTTTGGTTAGCCAGGTGATGGCTAGCGGTGTTTGGGTGAAGGGAGTGTTGGTGCCCGTGTCACCGCTTTCAGCTCCTGCTACGAGAGTTGTCGTTTCCAACGTTCCCCCATTCATTAAAAGTGATGCCCTGGCAGGTGAACTCTCCCGGTTTGGGAAGTTTGCAAGCGGGTTCAAACCGATCGCTCTCGGGTGTAAGGATCCAGGGCTGAAGCACGTTTTATCGCTCCGCAGGCAAGTGTTCATGTATCTGAGGAGCGCAGATCAGAGTCTGAATGTGAGCTTCAGTGTGAAGGTTGGGGAGAGCTCGTACATAGTGTATGCAAGCACAGATAGTCTGCGGTGTTTTGAGTGTGGTGACATCGGGCATAAAAGGTTTGCCTGCCCGCACTCAAAACGGGCTGAGGGAGACGCCGGTCGTACCTCGAGCCAGCTGACAGCGGAGGCGAACAGCGCGGTAACAGTGGAGGCGAACAGCGCGGTGACAGCGGAGGCGAACAGCGCGGTGACAGCGGAGGCGAACAGCGCGGCTACAGCGGAGGTGAACAGCGCGGCTACTGTGGAGGCGAACAGTGCGGATACAGAGGAGCGGCGGTCAGGGAGAGGAGGAGTGAAGGGACCGAGTCAGGCTGGTACAGAACCACGGGCACCAGGGGGAGATCAGGGCCAGGAGGTACTGGAGGAGGTGGATGGAGATGGGCAAGAGGTTTTGGCAACAGGTGGTGAGGCTGGGGGGACAGGTGGGACCGAAGAGGTGCCAGGAACAGTTGCACTCCCAGGGCCGGAGCCAACAGTGGTTGTGGAGGGGGGCCCCCCTCCCCAGGTGGCAGCGGTCAATGCGGGTGAGGCCTCCGGGCATGGACACCTGGGAAGGAGGGGTCGTAGTGAGTCTGTGAAGAGGAGAACGATGGTGGTAGAGGAGGGAAACCCCCCTGGGGTGCAGTCACGGCCTGATAAGGTTTCCCCGGTGGGCCAGGAGGTAAGTCGGGAAGGGGCTGTGGGTGGAGCCGCGCCAAAGAGTAGGCAGGAAGGAGCGGGAGAAGGGATGGAGCTTGACGGGGGTATAGTGGAAGGGGAGGTAAGTGGGATGATGTCTGAAGAGGAGGAATCTTCAACATCTGAGTCTGAGACAGAGCAACAGAAGGAGAAAGAGCTGTACTCAGTGACAGAGTTAAACCACTTCCTCAAGGAAACCAAGAACAAGAAAAATGTGCCTCTCGCTCGGTTCTTCCCAGATTCTAAAAAGTTCCTTAAATCTGTGAGCCATGCCACCAAGGCTGCAGACGCAACGTTCCTGACTCCCAAAAAGAGGTATAGGCTCAGTAAATGGGCTACTTCAGTGAGGAAAGGTATGCCATAGATCACAGTTTAAAATGAATAGTTTACATGATGCACATCTGCCGGTGGGGCTTTTCCTCTCGTTCACGTTTTCAATCTTTTCCTTTCCTCTTCTTATGGACGTTTTACGTATAGGCACTCTCAACATTAACGGCGCCAGAGACCAGGGGAAAAGGGCTGTGTTGGCAGAATTTGTAAATCAAAAACATGTTAATGTATTGTTCTTACAAGAAACCCACAGTGATGTAGAAAATGAAGTGGACTGGGGGGTCTGGTGGAAAGGAGCACAGGTTTTAAGTCATGGCACCAATCTTAGCGCTGATGTTGCTGTTCTATTCTCGCCAGGTCTTGGACTAAACATCACCTCCCATAAGGAAGTGTCCAAGGGGAGGCTGTTGGTGGTCAGGGCTAACATCAGGAGTAAATCCTTTGTGTTTGTAAATGTGTATGCGCCTAATACAGGAAGGGAGCGCGGAGCTCTCTTTGGGGCTTTGCGACAGGAATTGGATTTGGTGGGGATGGATGAGGTTTTAGTGATGGGGGGGGACTGGAACTGCACGATTAACCCCTTTTTAGACAGAAGGGGGGAGGAGCCACATGTGGGTGCTGCTGGGGTTTTAAGAGACATTGTTTTAAGTAAAGATCTGATAGACACCTGGAGGCTCCATCATCCAGATGCCAAAAAATATACTTGGTTAAAGGTTGGGTCAGATAGGGTCAGTGGAGGGCCTACCAAGACTCTCTGAGTCTCAAAAGACTAGTATGGACTTGCCCATTACCCTACAGGAGCTGAGTGAGGCCGTCTCTCAAATGGCCCCTGGGAGGGCCCCGGGGATCGACGGCCTGCCGGTGGATTTTTATAAAAAGTTCTGGGCAATACTTGGAACAGACTTATTTGAAGTACTTTGCGAATGTGTGGAAGCAGGGGAGCTACCGCTGAGCTGCCGTCGGGCGGTTCTGGCTCTTCTGCCAAAAAAAGGGGATTTGAGCGACTTGAGGAACTGGAGACCTCTGGCATTGCTCTGTGCGGATTTTAAAATCTACTCTAAGAGCCTTGCCAATAGACTCAAGAACTTATTGGACTCAATTGTGCACAAGGACCAATCATACTGTGTACCAGGTCGCTCAATGATAGACAATCTCCACCTACTACGCGACATGTTGGACTTGGCTCGACTCTCAAATGTAAACTTTGGTCTGTTAGCCCTCGATCAAGAGAAGGCATTTGACAGGGTGGATCATGGGTACCTGTTTAAAACACTGTCTGCTTTTGGATGTGGGGAAAGGTTCATTACAGGGGTTAAAGTGTTGTATGCTGGGGCCTCATGTTTAGTTAAGGTAGGGGGGGGGCTGAGTAGGCCTGTAGAGGTGGGGCGAGGTGTAAGGCAGGGATGCCCACTCTCGGGGCTACTGTATACTCTGGCCATTGAACCACTGCTAGTGATGATACGCAAGAGGTTGCAAGGGGTGAGAGTGGTGGAGCTCGGTTTTAACACCCCTGTAATGGTCTCCGCTTATGCGGATGACATCTCAGTACTGGTAAGAGACAGGCAGGACGTACAGGCCTTGGAGAACAGCCTCCAGACCTATGAGAGAGCATCCTCAGCGAGACTTAATTGGGCTAAGAGTGAGGCTTTGTTATGTGGGGACTGGAGGCAGGACATGGTGCCTCCACTGCCTGGGCAGCTGCAGTGGTGTAGAGAAGGGCTGAAGGTGTTAGGAGTATACCTGGGCTCGGAGGGCTGGGTCAAGAAGAACTGGGAAGGGATGCTGCAGTTGGTGGAAGGAAGGTTGTCGAAGTGGAAGTGGCTGCTCTCCCAGGTGTCATATCGAGGGAGAGTGCTCATCATGAACAACCTGGCAGCGATTTTCAACAACCCACTCATTCCACTGCGATCAGTGCAGACAGCCACCATCAGAAACCGGATTATGTCCGGTGGTATTACCACACTTAGCCACCTGAGGCAGACGGGGACCGGGGGATGGAAGACCCCGTTTGACCTGGCACAACAGACTGGACTGAAATCCCTGAGACTGCTGGAGAGGCTGAGGGGAGAGGTGTTGGGTTCGCTGTCTGGGCCAGTGCTGGACTGGTTCAATCAGCCGCGGGGGGAGGAGGAGCCTCCCTGTTTCCCCTCGGTAGAGGTGGCCGCCCTGACGGGTGACTGGCAGGAAGAACGGGGGAAGCTGCTGACCTTTGCCACTCCGAGCCTGGGCATCTTTAGGGAGATGAAAGGGAAGATGCTTTACGCTGCACTGGTG